>CAIGRO010250271.1:0-16920 GCA_903798355.1 Fraxinus baroniana
GAAATGTGTGGTTAAAAAGTTGTTGGACCTATAAAATATGTGGTTCAAGTTAATTGTTGACTTTGATTTAATTTAAAATCTAAATTTTAATCGGTACCAGATAGGGGCTAAATGTCAAGGGCATAAAAAATAAAATTTAGAGAAAATGCTATTAAAAATTTCGATAAAAATATTTGAAGAATTTTCAATTACCATTACTAAACTATTCTAAAACATTTATTTATGTCAATTTGATAATTATTGTCAATTATATTTTCTTGAAAATCATTTTTTTTATATAATTATTAAATTTTATAATAATATTAATAAAGGCATTTTTTTTTTAACTAAAGAGATCTCTTCTAAATCAAAATTATGAAAAAAAAATGTATCATAAGACAAATATATAATTAAAATATAATAAAATTCAAAATTCAAAACAATTTAAAGGGGTATAATTAATATACCAATATAATATGGTACCAAGACCAACAATTAGATTAGCCTAGAAAGCCATCCCAATGCGACGCGATCCATTGTGAATTTAGGCCAAAGTATTCATCAGCAGCAAAACCGTCTGTCCCGCCTATGCGCACTCACCCGACAAAACGAACACTCGGTTTCAAGCGAAATGGACTGGTGAATGACTGGGGTGCTTCAAATTTGTGAAGTGGCTAAAGTTTTGAGTTGGAGACAAAATTCTACAGGAAAAAAAGTTTCTATCTTATTTGGATTTTGGTAAAATCCGAAAATGTAGTTTCATGATTGCACATGTGTCATCAAACTATACATCTGGCTATGTCCTTATCCTTTTATCTCTCATTATTTGATTGGGACATTTGACCCGTTAGACAATAATTTTGAAAAGTTATTTTTAAAATTAAGAAGTTGTTTTTAAAACGTTTCAAAAACTATACATTTGGCTATGTTCTTATCCTTTTATTTCTCATTATTTGATTGGGACATTTAACCCGTTTGATAAGATTTTTGAAAAGTTAAAATTATTTCTAAAATTAAGAAGTTGTTTTCAAAACGTTTAAATAATTTTCTGAAATTGTTTTATCTCGTTAAATTCTTCTCGAGCCCTGCTACAAGTACATGGGCTTGATTTACAGCCCCTGCCAGATTAGATACATTGGGGGGTGGGGCCATAGGTTTTTTGTTTTATTGCAGAGGTGGACCCCAGCTCGGCTTTGAGTGGCCTGTAAGGCTCCGGTAAAATTCAGCCATGTACTTGGGGCATAATCCATTTTTTTTTATGAAAATTGTCATAAATTCTTTGTAAAAATCAAAAGTTTTGTCAAACGGGTCCATAGATAATCCCGATTTATAAAGCATATATCCAAAAAAAAAAAAAAAGCTTCATATAAGGAGTTTTTTAAGAACTGACTTGTAATCCAGTCCTGAATTCGTTTCTGAATATAAATGAAACATTTCTTACTTCTCAACAAGTATAAATTTATGTATGATTTTTTCAAGTAAGATATAAGCGTGATGATCCGATCGCATCAAGGTTAAAAATGGTGAATGTCTTCTGCTGATATTGTGAATTTTCTAGTTCAATAATTCATCTTCCTATATTGGTATGAATCTATCATGTCATAGTCATTCAAGTGATCGAACTGAAACATTATTCTTCACTCAAGTCGACTTCCAAATGTTCATGCCACGTCTAAGATTTCTTTTGTTTCATGTAAACTTCATTTTGAACATATCCAAATCATTATTAAATTATGACATAAACGTAGATTCCACCAAAAATTGTCGAAACATGAAAGGACTTCTTATCTTTATGGGTTTAATTAAAAGATTGTTTGACAAAACTTATACTTATTTTTCATTAAAAAAAAGTGATGAAATGTACAGTTAAAAAGTGAATAAAAGTTGTGTGAGTCACACCAATGTCTGTTTAAAATTAATTGTTAACTTTAACCACAAATAAACGACAAATCCTTTCATCTCATATTGTCTAATACCCATTTTTGTCAATTTAGTTTTTATTTAAGCAAAACTATTTTTTTTTTAGTATTGTCAATAAATGACGTGTAAAAAATTTATAAGCTACATTGAATGTCTACTCTTATGAAGATTTGATAAAAAATTAAAAAAAAAAAAAAAAAATATTAGATAGAACAATGAAGGTATTGCTCTTAAGATTATCTTCAATACAATAATGTGAAGTAACCCTCCAATAGGGGGCGTCCTTGGCGATGTAGTAATCCATGTAGTAAATGAGTTAGTACCTCTAGCATCTCGGCCCGACACCCCTCCAATAGGGGGTGCCACTTGATGATATAGTAACCCATGTAGTAAATGGATTAGTACCTCTAGCATCTCCCATAAAAAAGTAGTAGAAAAAAATAAATAATGAAATTACTGCTTTCATTCTTCCCTGGCCTCTCCCTTACTCCCTACTTGCCCACGTACACATTGCAACCATCCTTGTCATCGACAAGGCCCCCCCCCCCACCCACCCACCCACGCACCCATCACTGCAATTTCCAACACCACCATGCCCCCTAAAACTCCTCATTTAATAAACAGATTACACTCATGCGATCAATTATCCAAAACTCTTCGTTGTCCTATTCTTCAAGTATAGTTTTATTTGATCACGTATCGTCGGGTGATCCATAGTTTCTCCCCCTTTCGTCATAAGGCGTTGTGTGACTTTGAGAAAAATCATTCTCGTGTTTAGGTCCCAGCTAAGCAAAATTCATAAACTAAGCACAATAAAGAGAGAGAAATAAGGACATGTTTGATAGCACAAAATTTTCTAGGGAAGTTGGAATTCATTTTTATTTTCCACATTTTAGGCTGTTTGATATGCTAAATTTTTCATGGAATTCATTTTCTACCCTTACCTCATTTTCCACCCCAATTATTGGTTTTACTGACTACTTTTTTTTTTTTTTTGGCAATTGGAACGAATTCTATTCCCAATTGTAACAAATTATATCCATTTAATTGACAATTTTCATGAAAAACAAAACCAAATGAATGGTATTCGGGTTTGGTAATTTTTTTTTTATTATTATTTGGCAATTGGATCGAATTCTAGACTCAATGGTAAAAATATTATCATTTTAATGGATAATTTTCATGAAAAACGAAGTTATAAACTTTCAACATTTTTCAAGTGGAAAATCATATCAATCAAACACAATTAATTACAATTCTTATTAAAAAAAATTCTAGGCAATTCAATTCCTTGTAATTCATTTTTTTTCCACCCAAATTCCACATTTGTAATCAAACAGACCCTAATTGTAATTTGCGGAGAAATGACCAATTGTGGGTGGGAAAAAAGGGTTACTGAAGATCTCACAAATTTTCAATAAAAACTTTATTTTCTTAGCTCAAATAGATTTTGAAAGGAGGTAAAGTTAAAACGAAAGAAGAAGAACTCTTAACACAATCTCCACTTATCTTTACACTCAAATCAAACATAAATCGTATTAACTAAAACCTGAATCTCAACAAATGATCATTTTATATTATTGATTTTTTATTCTTTGATCTTGGTTGTAGAAGTGTTATGTAGTGATTTTTTCATGTGGTGTTGAGTGGAAAATCTAACACGTAAATGTGAAAATTGATAAAAAGTGTTAGTCAATTTTCGTTATTTTATTTATTTAAATCGAGGGGTAGTTGTGTCTTTTTACACTGTATTAACATTGATTTTGGATGGAATCCATTCAAGATGGCAACAACTACTAATTTTGGGAAACATTGAGGTCGTAGATGTTAAGGACTAAAGGTTAGGGATATAAGTATAAATGGAGCCAAAGATTGAGAACACTACCCGTAATTTACCCTATTTTATTTTAATAACATATTGAAACATTGATTTGGCATGTTCTCAAAAGTTCACGAGGAATCTCATATAATTTCTTGGATTTAGAAACTCTCTTAGAGGTTGTTTGGTAAAGATTAAAATCGAATTAAAAATGAAAAATTAATCGTTATTGTTGACTTTAATTAGACGAGCATGACCCAATAACGATCATATTTTCAATTTTAATCGGATTTTAGTTGTTACTAAATAAGCTCTTAATTTATTACCTAATCTGAGTCTGTTTGGAAGGGCTAAAAAATTGATTAAAATTGAAAATATGGTCGTTATTGGGTTTCACTCGTCTAATAAAAGTCAACAATAACGATTAATTTTTCAAATTTAATCTCTACCAAACGGGCTCCATATATCACATCAAGTATGAATAATTTTTTGGGCAATTATAGTCCTACTGTAATTCAATTATTTCAATAATAATTTATTTTTCATTTTTCAATATTTATTTAATTTACAAAATATAATAAATACTATAATTAAATCTCAATTGATTAACATTAACAATCACATTCATTTAATTAATATTTATTAGAATTTCACATTCACATTCATGCCCATGTTAATTAAAACTTTAAATTTAAGGATACATTTCATTATTCACGTCGTATTAATTAGCATATAATTTTACTTAATTGAAAATTAAATTATATTTATTTAATATAAATTATTTAATATTCATTATCATGTATATATTAATTGGTATTAATTCTAAATTAATTAACATCGCGTAAATTCATGTATCGTATTTGTCATTCATTTTCATTTATGCATTTCACCATTTTTGTGCTTGTATAATAATTAACATTTATTTTAAGTTACTTGCATTTTATCTTATATTTAAATCAAAAGAGTAAATAAAAAGTTAAATACTAATATTTATAAAGCATTTTAGAATAACGCACACTCACTCTGACTAGTAATGTTAAGAGGGCCAATATCTTTTCTAATTTTATTTTTTTGAGTATTTTTTAAAATAGTGGTTCCACAAAATTTAGATCACTACATTCAAATGTCTAGTCAAAAACAAATTTATGCAGACACAATGAATATATATATTGCAATGGGTAAATTTCATTGCAGTCATTGAATTTTACCCTTACTTGCAATAAGGTCCCTAAACTTTTAATTCTAAGCAATCACACCGCTGTACTTTAATTGCAAGCAATTAGACGTATGACAAGTATTTTTTTTTTTTTTTTGCAATTTATAATACTATTTTAAGTTATTAAATAAATAAAACAATACACACCAAATAATTAAAATCACAAATTCTATGATCATTAATAATTTCCAAAACTAAACAATTTTCAAGTTTTTAAAAAGTAGACGATTTCATAGTTTTCAACAGGACCTTTCATTTTTAATAGAACTAGGGTCAAACTGTAAATAATAAACTTATGGATATACCAAATATATTGGACGAAAAATATGTTATTTTTAAAAAATTAATTATATATAGACAAAAATCACTTACTAAACTTGGTTGCAATTAATTTTTATTAAGAGATTTTTGTCTATAAATATAATTAATAAGTGGTGTTCTTTCTATATATATAAAATTAATTTTTATTAAGTGATCTTTGTCCACATATAAATAATTAGTGATTTTTCTGTTCATATATATCAATTAAAAAATATTTTTTGTCTATTTATATTTTTAACAAAAAACTAATGGCAACCAAATTTTTAATAAGTGAATTTTGTCTATTAATTTTAGGGTTGGATATGAGTCGGTTCGGTTCGGTTCGGTTCTCTTCATATCTGAATCGACCCAAAACTTTCAGGAATTTAATAAATGGAATCATCGGGTCCAAATATAATAATGGAACCGTTTGAGTTCGGTTCCATATCATAATTAAATTTTTTAACATTTATAGCAACACTACATAAATACAACTAATGACATGTTCACTCGTAACTTTTACAAATTAACGTAGCACAATTTAAAAACAAATAAATAACAAACTGTCCAATAAGATTAATTCAATATATACAAATACCAAAAAAAAGTAGATACTAATATTAAAATATCGGTAATCCATATCATTAATTCATCTATTTCAAGCAACATACATAAAGAAAATGAAATATAAATTAAAAGTTATAAAAATAAAATAATTTAATTAATTCGATATAAAAATTTTTAAAAATTATTTAGATTCGGTTCTTATTCGGTTATTTGGTTCTTGGTCTAGAACCGAGAATCTATCCAAATTCATCGGTTCTCGATTCAGATAACCGTTCGAATATTTAACTTACGAAGAACTACTCGATTCGGTCCAGTTGAGAGTTTTGTCTCGGCTCTAATTAATTTTGAAAACATTTTTTCGTGACAGTAGATGAAATTTACTTTGCTGGCCACGTCGATTCTATTAGATGGTTGAATAGAAGACTGACGGAAATGGAATGCCCGTTGTTCGCAAATTAAAGTACAGACGATTTGATCCGAATTGAAGTTCGGTAAACGTGGGCGGAATTTACCCTCAATGCAACATGATAGACTATTTGCATGTCGTAAATCAAGGGGGAAAAAAAAACAAGGTTGTCTGAAGCAGAGAAAGAGAAGGAATGACATATATGACAAAAGACATTTCTGTCATAATTCATATAATTAATGCGGTCGTAATCTTGTACCATACGAGCTGCTCTTTGAGGACTACTATAAGTAAATTTTGTAGAGAGCTGTGAGCATGCACAAAACAAGATCATTAGCAGTTTTTCAGCGTGTTTGTGTTTGTGTGCGAGTGAGGGTGAGGGTGAGAGTGAGAGAGACTTTAGTAGGAAGAAAGTGAAGATTTTGGGGGAGTCTTTTCGAAAAACAGAATTCCATAAACAAAACCCGACATTTTTCTACCTTCGGGAGGTCCTAGAAAAAGTAAGAAACTTCTCTCTCTCTCTCTCTCTCTCTCTCTCTGTATATGTGTGTGTGGAGAAATGCTTAAACTGATGAATCTAGAATTTTGACTATTGAGTCTAATTATAGAATTGGATTTGCAGACACTGGGAATTCTTATTTTCTTCAAAAAAAAAAAAAAGGTTCTATTAAGGTAATAGAATCATTTCCATTGTCCATGTTTAAATACCATGTTAAGCTACAAATCAAGCCCATATTTTCGGGCAATCAATTTAATCTTTTATTTCTGAATTTAGTTGGGTTTCAAGTTTAAGAAAATAATTGATTTTAGGCAAAGTTTCTTCTTTCTACTTTCAAACATTTTTCCATCTTTGTGCTAAATCTATTGATTATACATATATGTTCAATGGAATTCATATTTTTGCTGCATTAATTATAAGTCTTGAAATTTCCATGTGTGAGAGATTTGATTGGTTAGTTTATGCTCTAAATCTATATGTTATATACAGATACACTTGAAGCTCTGAATTGAGAATAAAATGAAGAATTCGGTATCAGAACAGAGTTTTTACATTGAGAGTGAGGAAGAAGATGAGGAGAAAGCATATGACAACAGTGATGATGGGAATGCCTCGGATTCTTCCAAGTACTCCAATGATAATGATAATGATAACGACAATGCCCAACGAAGTAAACCGAATTCATACAATACCCCTTGGCCTCAGAGTTATAGGTATATGTATTATATAGTATATGAATCTCTATAAGCATATATGTCAGTATGTGTTTCAGTTATTGATTTTCGTAACATGGTTTATAATTTTTCAGTTGTTAATTGGATTTTACTTGATATCGAGTTTAGACTATTCTGGAATTATTATTTGTTAGTTTTCTGTCGAATGCTATGTTTTCATGAATAGATTCAGAAGTCACTTGCCTGTGTTGATGAAAGTTATTGATTGAAGGTCCACTACTCCTCACTTGAAGCTGGATGAATCTACTATGGTTTGGATCTTCTATAAGAACAATCCTTTAGTTTGGAGGAACAGTAGAACTCATTTTGTAAAAGAAAAAAAAAGCTCGAACTCAAATCTGGGCACGGTTGTTCCTAATTAGTAAACTGGATTAGCCAGGGTCGTGATCTATCAAAACAAAATTTAACCTTAGCATAACCAGCTTCGGCAGTTCTGCCCTGCAGGAGAGGACTCTAACTCATGACAATGGCCCCCTAGATGATAATAAGAATGGGTAAGGTGTATCTCCCATTAAAAGTCCAGTAAACAAGGTTACAGGACTGTTGATGATGAGCCTATTTAAGAAGTCTTAAGGAACAGGTAATACTGTGCCGGATGCGAAAATGAGAGCACAGATAGAATGGGTAAAACAGTAGGCCACCNNACAGCTGATAATGAGTCTATTTAAGAAGTCTTAAGGAACAGGTAATATTGTGCCGGATGCGAAAATGAGAGCACAGTTAGAATGGGTAAAACAGTAGGCCACCATTGAAATATTGTAGGTTATCTAAGGGCTGCTGACAATTACCTAATCGAAATTTCTGCCTTGCTGTTGTCATTAATTCATCATCAAATGGTTGCAATAAGTTTCTTACCTCAGATCAAGACCTATCAATTGCTCATTATAGAAGCTGTCTTGCAAGTGGCTTTGAGCTGTCTTAATCATCATCTACCATCTCAACTGATTAATTATTGTTCAATTGTTTCCAGTTACGGAGTTGTACTTAAAAAATGTATTATGCTGGTGTTTGAAGTATGATTTCAATAGATAATTAAATAGAGTCTTCAAATTTTATTGATTACACTGCCAGATGGCATTATATTCACCTGGTAAGCAAATCAACAAAGAGAGAAAAATAAGATGGTAAAGTACATACAGAAATGAAACAGTTGAAATGGACTTAGATGTGCTTATTTGTGAACAAACTGTGTTCTGATTATTTACTGAAGGGATGTCAAATGGTTTATCCGTAACCTATAGTTGGGAGTAATCAGGACACTTCAATGGAATAATAAAATTTGTATTAATGTGTGAATTTGATGTTATTTTTTATCCTAATGCACACACGTAACATGGATAGTGAATTAACTCGAAGCTTAGTCTGACACTCTTATTAGATTAGACTTTCGGAGTGTGATAGCCGTCTTTGTCGCCCTTGCCTCTTGTGGAGAAAGGAATTATATGTAATACGATTTCAAATTATAATATTTTAGATTGCACTTTGCATTGTTTCATATCAAGCTTCACATTCCATTGATGATACTTGTTACAGGCAATCAATTGATTTATACGGCAGTGTCTCATCTCCAAGTCTTAACTTTATGGGGACGCCAACATTGTCACGCTTAAGCAGCTCATTTCTTTCCTCGTCACTTACTCGGAGACATACTCCTGAAATATTACCTTCTTTGAACGAACCCCTCGTACGTGCAGCAGAGGATGAGAAGATGCCCCAACAAAGACGTAGTTCCCATTATCTGCTTCCACCTACATCGTTGAGGAAGCCGACCGGCATAAAGAAAGTAACTCCCGATGAAAAAGCCTCCAAGGTTTCACATGAACTCCCAATTTCGGGACAGAGTTCATATAGCCAAGCAGTGGTAAATGGTATGCTAGTTCAACCTGGTATTGTTACTTTAGTTAAATGTGTAGCTAGTTAAAATCATCTAGTCATAAATGAACGTGTTTTTCATCATAATCATAATTGTATATAATACCATCGCATGGCATGACAAGTCATATGAATTTTGAATATATTACTTTCGTTGTAGTTGAATCTTTACTTGAAGAGGAGAAAGAATTGCAAATATAATGACATCAATGGTCTCCCACATCCTCAATAAGTCGAAAACTTGTTAAACTCAATTGAGCTCCCATTTGGTGCACATTATTTCCAAGAGAATGCATTTTTTTGGTTGATGTGAGTGGAATATGTGGTTGAAAAAAAATGAAAAGTTATTGATGTGATGGAAAATATTATTTTATTGGAGAATGTGTGGTTGAAAATGAGTAGAAGAATGAGAATGTAAAAAAGAATGTGACCCAAACAGGGGCTGAATTTTCATCAGATTTTGATCACATTTCTGTAAAGCCCTTCTGAAATTTAAGTTTTCTTATTCTTTGCCACATTACTTTCGTTTGAGCTTAATAATCATCCTGAACCCTTGTTGAAGGCCTTAAATTTCGTATGATAAGTCTTAAACATCATCGAAACAAAGTTCATGACTTCGAGCACGTAAATCTTACATAAGGGGTTGAAGGTGGTTGAGTGCCGACCATGCTGACAGATGTTCTAGAATATCGATGTTCAGACTTAACTGGCACAAGCAAATGCAGGGCTATGGCTTTCTCACCTTTTCTCCAGTCACTTTCAAACTCTTAATTAACATCTTCAAAAAGGTATGACATTTAATAGGCTAGCATTGCTCTTATTGAAGTATTCCAAGAAATTGCGATCTTGACAGTAAAAAAAATTCGAAAATTGTACCTCCTCCTATATTCTGAGACGGACCAATATGAAATTAAACAATAAGTAAAGATTGCTCTACATTCTTTTAAGTGATCAGCAATAGAATACTCTTTCACCTTTGGTATAGCTGGCTGATTACAGTTCTTAATCCTCTTTTTGATCACATAAATACCTTAGTGTAATCATAATTGTTACCTAACCCTTCAGTGAACAAATTAAATTAAATTGTTTTCTATATCGGCTTTATACAGGCATGAATGTTCTGTGTGGAGTAGGAATCCTTTCTACACCTTATGCTGTCAAAGAAGGAGGATGGGTGGGGCTTTCTATACTGTTGATATTTGCTGTCCTTTCTTACTACACTGGGATTCTGCTACGTTACTGCTTGGACAGCCGACCTGGGCTTGAAACCTACCCGGATATTGGCCAAGCTGCTTTCGGTACATTTGGGCGTATTGCCATATCTGTAAGTTCTATTATTCCCACTTATTTTCTGTTGTTTGAAGTTATATTAATGTCGGAAAGTAGAAAAGTTGTTTGACTTGCCCATGTATGCAAATAATTATTAGCCTCTGTTAATGGTCGAATTCCTCTGACACACGAATTTGAAAGGATATAATAAAAACAAGCTACTAAGTATATGACATTTCACGTGATGGTCTGCAACCTATTAAGTTTACAATTGTTGTTCTTTGATAGATTTTTCCTGCTTTTCTCCTTTTTCCGAGCTTAATTTCATCTTTAATGCTTCAAAGAACATTCTTTCAATATCTAACTCATCAACATTAAATATGCTGCTTTTTATACTTTATTTAAACTCTTTGTGCTTCATTATTCTCATTGCTGATTTTTTTTCAGCAAAGGAATTTAAGATTAATATATATGAATTATCGCAATCTCCAATTGCGCTGCACACTTACAACATAAAGTAATGAAAATTTGTGGATATATATTTTGTGTCAGAAATAATTGAAATAAATCGAAGTTCATTACTTCTTTATGCTCTATCTATACATACAAAACATTCACAAAAGCATTTGGCAAGTTTGTTCAGTGTTTATTGAATGAAGGGCAAGTCAATATACAAGAACTGATTGCTGACACTGATATTTCTTCTGTTGTGTTTTGTGAATGCAGATAGTTTTATACGTGGAGTTGTATGTAAGTAATCCAACAACTAAATGGCTTTATTTTCTTTGCTTCAATATACAACATTGGACTGATTAAACTACTTTGGATTTGGTATTCACGTTTCTAATGAAAGATGCCACTCATATAAACATAAATTATTTATATGAGTGGCATCGTTATTTATATCATGCTCAATCTACATTTCTGTGGCATGATTGGTATGGTTGACAGGACTGGACAGCAACAAGAACAAGATTTTTAGTTTTTTTTTTCCTCTTCAATACTGTCCAGATCTATCCAGTCCTCTTTATCAAACATGTTATATAACTATATTTGTCGATTATCACATGGCTTTTGAGTTCCACGTGTTTCACATCTAACCACATCCCGTATATCATAACTCATTAGTATGGTATATGTTCATGTAGAGCTGAATCTTCTCTTTGCTTGCCCTCTTGCAGGCTTGTTGTGTTGAATATATTATTTTGGAGAGCGATAACTTATCATCTCTATTTCCAAATGCACATTTAAGCTTTGGAGCATTTGAATTAAACTCTCACCATCTTTTTGCATTGCTGACCACCCTTGCTGTTCTTCCAACTGTTTGGTTGCGAGACCTGAGCATTCTCAGCTATATATCTGGTGAGTCTGTTAACCATTTCACCATAGATTTTGGAGTTCTAATCAGTACAGAAAAAGACTTAAAAATATAGCAAACATGAAGCTTGTCAATTCTGTGGATTTTATCACTTTCTGTTCATATCATTCAGCACTTGTTTTAGGTCCTATATTAGCCCATAACATTATGTTATACCTGTAAAGAAGAAATTCCATGTCAATATATCTGATAGTTGAGGTAATTGGAAAGTCATCATTATCCGGTGGATGAATTGATGCCACTCACGTGAGCATCGTAGTTTGATAGTTTGTTTTCTAACTTTCTTCATGCAAAAACCCAATGAACAAATAAGTTAATATCCACTAAGTCGATGAGGAGCGTGTTACTAAATAAAGAGAGCAAAGAATACTCGATGAAGCCGCTTTATGAATTTTGTACCAGTAGACCAAATTTGGAATCCGGATCTAAATAGAGCACAATAATATGTTTCGGGGAGGAAAAGAGCAAAAAAGGAAATCTTTCAAATATATTTTTCCAAAAACTTTTAAGAGTACCAGTTTTGCACGTGTATGGATAAATACAGTTGCACGATCCTTAATGCAATATCTGCATTTTATTTTGGGCTTGCGATATTTTCAGCCGGTGGAGTTGTTGCATCAGTCTTGGTGGTTGCTTGCTTGTTTTGGGTTGGCCTAGTGGATGAAGTTGGATTTCAGACGAAAGGGACAACACTGAACCTTTCGACTCTTCCCGTTGCTATTGGTCTCTATGGTTATTGCTACTCGGGACATGCCGTGTTTCCCAATATCTATACATCAATGGAAAAACCTAGCCAATATCCTGCTGTCCTCCTAACAAGGTATAGCTCTTCATATAATTTGTAGTACTAATAAATACTCCTTGTGCTGGTTTGACTAAAAAACAAGAAGCAACTTCATATACACAGATGCAATTAATTTGCCATTTTTGAATTTCTGAATCAACAATGATACAGTTTCGGTATCTGTACTTTGATGTATGCTGGAGTTGCTGTGCTAGGATACATGATGTTCGGAGAATCTACACAATCACAGTTTACCCTCAACATGCCCCAAGATTTATTTGCGTCTAAAATTGCTGTTTGGACTACAGTACGTTGGTCAATTGAAGATATTCTTTTTCTATCAATCAGTAACTTAAAACTTCGTGTTTGTAATTGTCTCTGAATGTTCTTTGCAGGTAGTCAATCCGTTTACTAAATATCCTTTTTCGATTCAATAGGCTGTTGTTAGAATTTTACCAGTTTCAATTAGTCCTTTAAGCTTCTATGATAAAAGAGAAAGAACCAGGCTTTTCCTTAATGTGAGACACATATGCATTAACCATCTCTCCAGTGGCAATGAGTCTCGAGGAATTGATACCATCAAACTGCGCCAAATCTCATATCTATGCAATCCTCATACGAACAGCATTGGTGATATCTACATTGCTCGTCGGTCTTAGCATCCCATTCTTCGGTATGTTTTCATTTTCTGACTATACCTTCCAAGATAATGCTAGAATTGGATTTTTATAGACAATCCGGTTTACCATCATTTGATATCTTTTCTGTTGTACAGGTCTCGTGATGGCATTGATTGGCTCTTTACTCACAATGCTAGTCGTAAGTACTTTAACGTCCATTTATACAAATATTGTCAAATCGATCTTACCAAATATGTCGTCGTACTAACTGACTTTCTTTTCCAGACTTTGATTCTTCCATGTGCTTGTTACCTCAGCATCTTAAGGGGAAGAATAGGCCTTTTTCAGGTAAATCTCAGTTTCATTCTTCTCTACAACTACAACTAAACACAGTGAGTCGAATAAGTGCCTAATAGTGTTTCGCCCATACGAAAAAGCAAGTCTCACGATAGATTTATGGTGTTGGTGAATTAGAAGTTTTGTGCTCGACTTGAAAAGGATATGTGAAATCGGCTAAAATTTATTAAGAGCCCATTTGGTAAAGATTAAAATCGAATTAAAATTGAAAAACTGATTGTTATTGACTTATTGTTGACTTTTATTACATTAGTGAGACCCAATAACGACTATATTTTCAATTTTAATTGAATTTTAATCAGTACCAAACAGACCCTAAGAATAAGGCTTAGTTTCACGTTGAATAACTCTATTTGACTTTTGCAGAATAATGGACGATTTAAGAAGCCGAGTTTCATATCCAATTATAATCTTTTAGAACTTGATAAATTTTCTTACTGTATAATTTTTATTTTATTTTATTATCGAAAGTCTTCACAAAATTGATATTCTTCTCTTCCAATTCATTTGCAGGGCTCAATTTGTTTAGTGATCATCGTCGTGGGCATCATATCATCAGTATTTGGAACATACTCTGCCCTCTCTCGAATTATTGAGAATTTGAGTTAATTATCTTCTTTTCTTTATTTTAAAAGAGTGTTTATATTCCAAAGAATGTCTCTTTGTTCAGGTTTATTGATTGAGAGTTGAGACTATGTAGTTTGATATTGTATTTATGCTATCTCCTTTTCAAAACTAAGAACAAATGTTGCAAATTTCAAAAATCAAATACTAATTAAAATTTATTTATGATTTAATTAATTAAATATATTAAAGTCACAAATTTATACAATTTGGTCACAAATTAACGATTTAATTTGTAACATATTATTTTTCGATCACAAATTAAAAAAATTATATGTCACACGCTAAGTGTGGAGTTGGTAAAAGATTGTGTAAAAATTTGGTACATTTAGATTTATCCAAGATATTATACGGAGAGAGAGGTAGAAGGGATAGAGATTTAGGATTTGCTGGGAGTTGGAAGTAGGGTTTCATCTGTTTTATTTTTATCTTTTTAAAAATTAAATTAATTAAATATTAATTATCATCTGATTTTTGAAATAAAAATTTGTAAATCTGAATTTTGAAGTTGGAAGTTTAAAATTCTGGTATACTGTAATTTTCACATAAAATAATTCTCCTATTTAACCCTTGTACGAGTCAGATTAAATATTTAATTTTCATTCTTCTACTCATTTTCAACCACATGTTTTTCAATAAAATAATTTGTTTCATCACATCAATAATTTTTCCTTCTTTTAATCACACATTCTCTATCAATCTACTATTCCAAAATATATTCTTCCAAAATAATATCTATCAAACACACTATTAATAAAGAGTTGTACGGAATATTTTGAATCCCGTTCTTAAAAATATTTTTCCTCAAACTCAATCCAATTATACGTTTTATCAATAAATTAGTTTTACACATGAACCTAAAGTTTTTTGCTACTTTTTAGCCAAATATTTCTCTCTAAAAAAATTTAAAAAAATCACTGTAGGCCTTAAACTTTTGACCATTCTCGCAGTTGATTTCTATTTTTTTGTCATTTTTATCCTATCTTCTATTATTTAACAAATTTAGACCTTGTTTGATCCCCTTTTTTTAAATTTTTTTCTCTTTCTTCTTTTCAACAATACATTTTTCAATAAAATAATATTACATGCATTTCAAAAAAAAAAAAAATTCTTGATTTTTAACCATACATTTTCTATTAATCTAATATTTCAAAATACATTCCACCTAAAAAAAATGGGGTTAATCTTTGATGATCTTTGTTGTCCTAACATTTTATCAGCCTGTTTTGAAGTGAGAATCGTGGACAAATATTTTGCACTTCTATATTTTATTTTTGTATTTAAAAAAAATGATAAATAAATTTACGTCTTGATTAAGGTTATTTTGTATGAAAAAAAAAAAACAAAAAAACAACACAATCAAGCTACATTTACCCTCTTCCTTGCACCTTTATTTACGCTCTTCCAATTAGCAACATATATATTCTTGATTTTGAACACATTTATCATATTGCTGAACAGATTTCCTCCCCATAGATGATAATGTTAACAGTGATGTCATGTAAAATGTACAAATATCATTATTAATAAAAATGTTATAATTAAGAATTAAGCTTAGTGTACAACAAGTTTGACACTTTATCACGTGTCAAAAATTTGAATCATTAGTTGTTTAAAATGTTGTTAAAATGCTATTCATAGTGAAGACTATTGATAGTCTTTCTACGTGACATATCTGTGGCGATTTGGCTATTTGTGATTTGAGGCACATGTTAATAAAAAAATACCATATTAATGCACCAAATCATAAAATTGTCACACAATGCCACGTAAAAAGACCACCAATAATAGTCTTCATTGCAAATAGTATTATTCTAAGATTAATGTATAAAAAGTTGACATTTCATTACAGTATCAAACTTTATGTCAAATTTAATGTATATATAGCAACATTGTTATAAAAATCGGCACGGTCCGGCCAGAAAATTGGCGACCTGGACCCTTGATCGGGCCGGACATATTAATATTAAATTGATAGAAATGCACTTGATTCGATCAAAATCGGGTTTTGACCGAGTTAACCGGTGATTTACCTCGCCATGTTGACCGGTTTGATTGGTTTTGAAATCATTTTACTAAGTTTTTAGGTCCAAGGGAGTTAAACCTTTGACCTCTATGAAAAATAAAAGGTTTCTCACCACTTGAACATAAAGTACTTTAGTATTATTTGTGTGCAATAACTTATATCTTACTAATGAATTATTTATAGCTTTTATTATTCTTTTAAAAAATTATGGTCCAACATTTTACTTTATTTTATATACCTAAATAATTGGTTAAAAAATAAATTAAAAATTTTAATTTTGCCCCTAAAAAAAATTAATAATTTATATTTTTTATAAGTTTTTATGCAATAATCTGCAGGTTGAACAATTGGGCCATCGGTAGAACCACTAACTCATTGACCCGCTTTCCGGATCAATGTTCGGGTCGCATAGCAGTATAATTAATGGAACGTAGAGAATAAAAATACAATGAAAAAAGAAAATGAAAATAAAAATAAAAAGTAAGCAAGGAATACAATTAAAAAGTGTCGAATTCAACCCTTTTGTTTTCGCGCTGTGATTGTCAATAAA
>CAIGRO010250286.1:0-11076 GCA_903798355.1 Fraxinus baroniana
TGGACCATGGCATCACAACCCACACCCATAATACTCCCAATGGTAAGTTATTGGCATCATCATACTTCTTTAGTTTAAAGTGGTCAAGTGCCACGATCTCTCTCATTGTCATGTTATTTTCAGTAATTCAAGGTCATACATCTTGATTTGCTTCTAGTCTTTTGCTTCCCTTCATTCCTGTCAATGAAATCAAGAAAAACAAGTACATCAGTTGCAAAAACATAAATATAGAAAAAGAAAAGAATTTCAAACTAATGATAGAATTAGCTAAAAACTAATTAAATCACTTTATCCCCGATAACGGCACCAAAAATTTAATCGATGAAATTCCGTAACGATAACGTAACCAAGTAATAAATAATAAGTGAAGTATCGTTCCCACTATGACTAAATACTTTAGTTTCTAATTAACGCCAACCTTAATTGAATAGCAAAATTAGTTTTTGGATAAATTTTGTTATATCAATATAGTATTTGTACTAAATTAACTCGGAAGCTCATGAAACTCAAGTAATTGATAAATACCAGAACTACGAATTCCCCTACTTTCATCCATTTTAATATCAAATCATTATTTAGAATCACATATTAGAATATGAAGATCAATGTTCTTAATTCGTTTAGTAATCTCTCTGAAAAGGTCCAATACACATGATATTAAAATAAGATCTAAAAAATCAATCTCGAACATAAAGTAAAGTTGCAGAAATTAAAAGATTGAATACAAGATTTCTTTCGGCCTAAGCTCCGAATGTTCGGCGACCACATCTAACGCCTACATCCCCTGTTGAGCATCCAAATAATGGATATTACTCGGTTGCACTAATAGCAAAAAATATAGCAGCTAACGATTACAATCAGTTCAAGAATACAAAATCAAAGCTACAGAGACTTATCTTTTCACAGGACTTTGGATCGAACACACCCTTAAGGCATAAAACTGGACAGATCACAAAGTTCTGCCAAACACCTCACAAACCACTCGAACCACAAAGATTCAGAGCACAAAACACTCAAAGAACCCTTACTTCTTAACAATTAGAAGCAGATCTAAGAGACTATACAATTTACACAATCTAAACACTCAAGAATGTGAAACCCTAGGTAAGTATGAGGTTTTTTTTTGTCTAAAATGAAGAAGAGCAAACGCGAGAACCCAAAAGCTAGAATGAACTAAATAAATCCCTTGCAAACGTCTCGCACAAGATATAATCAAAAGCCTCTAGAATCTCATCCAACGGTGAGAGAAATGCCAAGTGTCAACAATCCAGCCAATGACTTAAATTAATAGAAGTGTCAATTCCAGAAACATGACTTTAACATAATTGTTGGAAGCACACTTTTAATAGGCAAGTCACAGATTCACATAAACCAAATTCACCAAGGTTTTCCTTTCCAAAAACTCATTTATTTTGTAAAGACTTTAAACTTTTCTTGCCAATGTAACCAAGTCTTTCCTGCCATAATTTTGCTAAAGTAAAGGTTTCAAGTAAAGCAGCAGCACTTAAACCAAGTAAAAGTTTAGCATTCAAAAAATTAAAGACCATGTCTCTTAGGGGTGTTGATAATCAGATCAGTACCCCTAAGAATTTTAATGTGTCCTCGACCAAATTTTATGTCAAACTCTATATCATCCATCGTGCCTAAAGACACCAGATTCCTTTCTAATTCAAGAACAAATCTAGTTCCTTTTAGGAATAGTACATTGCCATTCTCAAGTAGCAGTTTAAGAGTCCCTATTCCTCTAACTTTACAAGTTATGTTGTTCCCCATTATTACTTATCCTCTAGTAGTTGTTTCAAAATTAAGAAAATGATTTTTATTTAGACACATATGAAAGGAACAGCTAAAATCAAGTATCCACTCTTCACATAACTTCTTTTCAATATTAACAAGGACTAACTCATCTTAAAGATTATTTTTATTACAAACTAAGACAACATTCCCATCATCAAATTTCTTATCTTTTGCTTCATTCTTCTTGTTATACCCATTTTACCACAATGATAGCATCTCTTATGTTTCGCCTTATTTTTGGATTTATTTTTATCATGCCACGTGTTCCTATTTTCATTTAGGGACTTTGAGTGAAAATTAGGTTTACTAAACACTTTTCCCTTAGCAAGCAAGTTATCTCCATTATGACATTCTTTTGTTTCGGATTTAATTTCAAGAGCTTTATTTTTTAAAGCACTAATGATTATATCAGCAGTAATCTGAGTTCTACCATATTCTAGAGCAATCTTAATGTCTGTGTATTTGTCACTAATGGAGTTTAACAGGACTACAGCCAACTAATTTTTTGAAATTTTTTCATCACAGTTAGCTAGGTCTTGGATCAACTTGGTAAATCTATTCAAATTTTCATCCAAATCAACATAACGGTCCATTTTAAAAGAAAAGAATTGTTTCAGTAAAAAACATTTAGCCCCTATTTGTTTGGCATTAATTCTTCAAATTTAGAAAAATTCCAACCGTTAAAATTCAAATTCAGCCACAATTATTGACCATTTATCTCACAGTTGGGACCCAAATTTGAAATTAACGGTGCTTTTTTTTTTCTCTACTTTCCAGCTGTTTAATGCTAAACAAACATGACCTTATTTGGAATAGTTTTAGTCACAGATTTATCTTTTTTGGAATAATAGATTTATGAAAAATGTGTAATTAAAAATGAAGAAAAAGTTTTTGGATTGCGTATAATATTATTTTATTAAAGAATGCGTGGTTGAAAATAAGAGAGGAAAAAATGTATTTCCAAAAAAAATAAAAATCAAACAAGGATTTAATTTTCATTCAAAAGATAATCATTTACACTATCAAATGTCTAAAATAATACTGAAGTTAAAACTGGTTCTAAGTTGAACAATAAATATACAACAAATGACATTATTTTGAATAAAAAAAAATCAATGAATGCTATCCCCCTTGGTACAGTATAATACAACTATCAAATAATACAATTATAATTTTATAATATCAATTAATTAAGGCCCTGTTTAGTCACAAATTTAGCATGCAGTTTAGCCCACAATTCAAAAGCAGTTTTGGTTTCACCAATTTTCCTCACAACGTTATCAGATAAGTACAAGAAAATAATATACAGGCAACCTCCTCAAGTTCAGTTCTCTTAGCAGAAAGCAAGTATGCAAGCCAACTATTATCTAGTGCCCTAACAACTCTCATTTGCATTAAAATTGCTTTCATTTTTTTACACCAAATATTAAATCACCTCTTCCGTCAAATTGTGGAACTTCAAACTTAGTTGGAACCATATTTGTATTAAAAGATGATACACACATATGAGTTCAAAATATTATTAAGGCACAGGTAGGAACTCACAATTTCTGCAGTTTTAAAATCACAGTAGTACACTTAGTAATACAAGATTTTCAAGTTTCAACACAATCAAGGAACATGTAGAGCAACTACAGATAAAGAACACAACAACAGAGATCAGAAAGTCCATATTTCGTAGACTTCTCCTACAAGATCCTCCAGATACACATCTGTACTAGATTTATCTCAGATTTCAGAGACCTCGTATGAGCCTTTAGACAAAGATTAGTCTTTAGGGGGTTTTGGTGTATGATATATTAAGGGAAAAATCGAGAAACCCTAATTTTTGAAAGATAACTTTGCAAAAATAAAAGATCTCACCCAGGTTTATAGAAATCAATATCTTTAAGACTTGCTTAACAACAGTTCCAAAAAGTTTGATATGCAACAGATCGGACTCTATTTGCGAAGATCCATGTATTTTGTTCTCAGTTCAGGCTCTGATACCACTGAAAAGGCCCACAACACACGATGTTAAAACAAGATTCTACCAAACATCAATTGATCAGAAAATAAACTTGCAGGAAATTAAAGATTGAACACAAAGAATTATTCCGACTTAAGTTCCGGAGGTTCTACAACCACATATAACGCCTACATCCCCTATTGAGCATCCAAATAATGGATATCTGCTCAGATACACTATTTAGCCCAAAAATGGCAATAAGTTACAAAACGTTCTTCCAACACAAGAGAAAAGTATAGAATACTTACCTCTTTCATACGAAACTGTAGATCTTTAAGGAATCACTCAAGAAACCCACAATAGCCGACTAAAATCGCGACTGTAAGAAAACCATTAGTCTCACAGTGATCACTCAGAAATACAGATTACAGAGGCTAACAAATACTTATGACCTCAGTTTACAAGTTCATTAAGAGAGATGAAGAACACAAACATCAAACCTTAATCTACAAGAATAAGGCGTCTCTCAAAAGAACCCATAAGATAGAAGAATCTCGAAAGGCAGAACCAAGTGAAAATATATGCACTGTGCACGTATTATATATATATATATATACCTCACACCAACGATGCAAGAATCCAAGGTTCAAAATAAGAACACGTGTCACCATCTCATAAAAGACATTCTACTAATAAAAACATATCAGCAATAAACACGATTTTAAGCTAATTTCTGGGAGCACATCATTAATCAGTGGTTCAAGCTTCAATAAAAACCTCACATATTTATTTATAGTTCAGTATGAGATCAACTTGATTAAGCTAAGTTCACCATTTATGATCTACGGCTCACCCAATTAGAGCACTAACTACTTCAAAAGAATTCGCTCCAAAGACGCTGTCAATCACACTGTTGGGATGATCTGACCGAGAGGTTGTCCAGCCATCTAGTTGAGAAAGTCCTATTCAACCAGCTGACCTTACACAAAGACAATGGAAAGATCAATCCTATGATGTCTGTACTTTTCATTTCTCGTGTGCTTTAGGTTTGGGGCTTGACTCGGTCATCGCTTTCTTGGCTCCATTTCTTCACTGGCTAGATTTTTTATTTCTTCCATGCAAAGATTGCATCTGCCTTTCAGAGAAGGTAGAAGTGGGGCGAGCTCTTCGAAGAAACCAACTATTTTTTATCTGAATCTTCTCGCAACTCAATTAGCTTTCCCATCCCTACAAAAAGTTGCCCACCCCGATTCCATTGTTTTGTTTTTCTCTCCTTTCGTATCAGTGAGTTATGACCCTTTTGTTCGAAATTTCTTCGTTCGTACCAAACCACTTGCAGAATCAAATCTTATTCCACAAGATCCTATATCATCTATATATCCTTCTGACATTTATGGCGGTAGCATGAAGATGAACATCAATTGATTGATTTAAAGAAAAATTTAGAACCAATGACACAAATTCATATTATTTAGATAAGAAGATGAGAGATCGTGGATATGTTCTTAGTAAGGACAATCGGATTAGGACGATTAGGTCGGTAGAGATAACAAGGTCAAAATTAATCCCTTTTTCCCGTGCTTTACAAGTAGGGCTAATGAACTACCCTTTGATCTATGTTGTTCCAAATTCAATTTCTTGAACCCTTCTAAGCAATTAGAAGAGCGTAGAATTGGACCTCCCTCAAATAGATGAATCTGGAATTGTCACAAGGCCATTCCTATTTTGATGGCTTGGCCTGAAAATATAACTCATTCTTCCATTGGGGACAGCTGCACGAATGACAACTCCAAACGTCATACAGTTGTAGCCTACCTACTGTTTAGGTGGTACCAACGAGATCTAGCTGAGGTAAGGTGGCCTGGGATTTTTTGTTTGTTCGAAATCCATTGCATACTTGGTCATCCTTACCCCTTCCATACAGGTTTCTTGGTTTTGCTATTGCTGCCAAATATGCAGTGTGCTGCCTACTTACAAGGCAAGCAATTTAAAGATTCCTCCAGGGTATGTTGCCCAACATTTTCCTATTGGGAGAGCAGATTTTGTTCGACTATTACCTCCATCAATTGGTAATTTCGAATCCAGCTATGCAGATTTTGTTAAATCTGTCCAAAATCAATAGTTCCCTAGCTTTAGAAGTGGAGGCAAAGCACTTGGCTTAATCATCATGAACCGCCTATGTTGTATTCTTATTGAAAAGAAGCCTTCTGAGAAAAAAATAAATAAATAAATAAAAAAATTTGACTTCATTCTAACGTATTCTATTCTCCAACAGCTACTTCTCTAAGACATTGGACATTTGTCCCTCGGGCCAGATCAGTGCCAATTCAAATTCTCAACAAAATCTGCAAACTCAACAAAGTAAGATAAAGGGACGTGTTCTAGGCAAGTCGTCAATCAAAGGTTTACACCAATCGCAATTCATCACCATCTTGCTCAGTTCCAATTGATGACCGGCTATTATATAAGTATTGACCTAAGCCCTTGTGTTGGGGCTCAGCTCGGCTCCCGAACTATACTTGAGTTGCCTCATTTATAGAATATATGAAAGAAAATAAATATACCTTGGCCTGGCTTTGAGCCTAGCCAGGCCAAGAAATATTGGCTGAAAAAGAACGCCATTTTTTAATGCTACGGAACAAAATAAATGTTAGCAAACATTGAAACGGAACAAATTGCTGAGGAAGAGAATATTTCGCCCACCTTTTATTTTTTATCGTCAGAAATAGATTATTATTCCAATGATGTACAGATAATTAACTAATCTCTACTTGATGCAAATGAAAAATGGAAATAATTACCCCTCCTTTGTATCTTTCCCCTTTCTATTTCCATGGTTTTTAACTAAACTATCTACAACACACATAATTCCCTGTTGCCTAAATTTCTTCCAGACATATGTAACATGTTTACTTAGATTACAAAATCTTTTCCATCTTCACTTACACTTCCACCGGAATTCTAGTTTTTATTGGTTTTAACTTCACACCCATGCTTTCCGGTGAGAAAAGCTCTGGCGAAATACTAGTTGGGCTCAAGGGGCTTCTAGGGCTGACATTGAACTCAGATGGCCGGTAAAAGCCATAGCCCATAAGGAAATATTCCAATGGTATGGACATGGCATCCGGTTGTTCTTCTGTAACCATTGACCCACTCGCTTGGACCTGTATGGATAGATGAAAGTTCTAGATTAAGAAATGGTATCCCATGCATGTTTTGCAAAAGAGAAGGGACAAAACAGTTTGAAAAACCTCGACTAAGGCACTGAATCTCTGATCTAATCTTGAAGTCATATGGAGAGCCTCCGAGTGAAAAGGAGAGTTTTCTCCAACAAATATGAGAGAGCGACATTTTATTCTCTTTAGGCCTTCAGTAAGGTCCGGTCTCCTGCCAGTCAACAGATTATAAGATTTAACTCTACAACAGCCACATCTGACCAAGTTTTACTGCGAGAATGTTTGGGTAAGCTTAAAACTTTTTATTTTTAAACATGTTTACATATTTAGTTTTTCTTAGCTTTTGAAGTAAAAAAAGTTGTTCATTTTGGTGTAAGCAACTCTTATCTCAGTGCAAATACCTTTTCCAGCTTTAACCATAAAACAATTATTAATTAGAAAACTTTCTATTTTTCTTAAAAATTAACATTTTAAGCTCAGCCAATAGTATACGTGGATGGTACAAAAAAAGAAAGCCTAAGCCAGATTGAAAGCAAAAAATGTAAGGATTGATGCTTCCACCTAAAACAGTTGCACACTGATCATTTCCCATCCCTGTGCCCAAGTCTTTCTTTGGATATGATAAAAACGAAAATATTAATTAAAGAACTTACCCATTAATAGCTTCAAGAAACCGAAGCACATTTGGGCTCTGCCTCTCGCCCAATAACTGCAATAAAAGTGTTGATTTGATGGAAGTTAGATGGATAATGGACTTCTCCTGTCCTGAATTCAAGAGAAGGGAAGTAAGAGAAGAAGACACTAACTCTTCTGCATGATTGAACTATATCTGATTCTGGAACGTCTGCACTACCACGAACTTCCTGTCATATCATTAGAACTTCAATCGACCCATGAATTATATAAGAGTCCTGCCAAAAACGAAAAATGGAGGTTAAGAAATACCTTGCTGAAGTACCGTATGAGCAACAATTCCTTCACCAAACCACACATGCCACAAATGTAAAGTAAATTTGACATCACCTGCAAATGCTTCACGATTAGAAGAAACTTACGACGCCCACTTCTCCAAAGAAAAGACAAAAAACTACTGCTAAAATGCATGTGCATGTACAAGAGGAATGAGAATAAACCTTATTACATAACCATTCTGTCCAGGATGGTGCTCTACATAGAGGGGAAACAAGAATCAAGCCCATTACACGTTGCGTGTATTTTATCTGCAGCAGAATGTAGCATAACTGGCAGTAAAAACTGATAGATCAAAACAGGATGTAATCATACAGCAGGAGGAACATGGGCAACCAAGAGAACAACTTACTGCAAATAGGGAAAGAATATAAGCTCCAGCTGTTACACCCATGCACATCACTGCACCGAGTCTGGACAAGGAATCAAAGAATAACAGCGTCCGAGGGTAAGATATTAGCTAGAGTTCCAGTAAAAAAAACTACCAATAAACTCACTTGACTCGCAGAGAACATAAAAACATGGTCCCCAAAAACAAGGGTTAACCAGAAAGAGATGAAAATTAGCTAGCATTCAAAGAGGCAGTTACTACCACTATAATTACCCGAAATAGTCAAGAATCTGAGCAATCTGATCAGCTAAATCATCAACAGATATTGTAGGTTCATCAATTCCAACTACAGCAGCTCCTAACTGCAATAAATTATAACAAGAAGTACCAGATAAGAAACAACGAGAACAGAAGCATTCGGCAGCAATGAACCCATGTTCAATACTACTTCATGCTACACTACCAAATAATATCATCAAATAATCAAGACACAGACCTGATGCCCAGGAGGGCAGATATGGTATATACAGAAGTTGTGGAGAAGTAGAGAAAATGCTTCTGGACAAAAGAACAATCCTTGAAAACAGGACAAATCTGTTCAGTGGCATGTGCAGATAAAAGAGAAGCTAGATGTCAATAGCACTCTTAAAAAGTGAAAATGACATTTGTATCTGCTAAATAGAAGAAAGAACTTCAATGAGCTGACTTCACAACCCTTCAAGATTGACATCATCATAATGGCAAGTCGAAGAATCGAGATTGTAATAAATAAATCCACAATTTTAACTCATTTTTCACCGAGAAGAAAGCAGTGGTAATAAGAAATCATTTCGAAAGAAGTTTAAAAGTGAAAGGAAGCAAATATATAGATAGCAGGATATCCGGAGTAATGCAACCAAATCTTTTGTACAATTTTGATTGCATGAAATTAGACTGCAGCAAGATCATAATAATGATAATAATGCACCATAACTAGGCAAGCATATGTAAATAGCACAGGCACAAAGTGATCACTGCACCTGATGAATAATCAATTTAGTTTACTTACAATTTAAAGCTAAATCGGGATAAGTAATAAGAGCTGGCTTGTCCTGGTCCCCAAACACCACAACAGAGACAGAACCATGACCAGTTTTCACAAGATGCTCCTGTAATCCATTTTTGAAATGCATATTTGGTCAACATCTCAACAAAATGCAACAAGATAAAGACTGAAAGAAACCCAAGCTTCTAACCGCTAATTAGATTCAAGAAATTTTCTGATGAGTTTTGCTTTAAATGGGGTATAATTTTGCAATGAGTAGAAACACTATTTTGCTTCCATCAGAATTTCCCATATGCAGTAGCCTTGTGGTGAAGAATTCCAGCTAGCTCATTAATACGTTTTTCCTAAGGATTAAAAGTCAATTTAATTTGACTCAATTACAAATAATAATAGTCTAATTGGTTCACTTCTTCTTTCAATAACACTTTTCAAAAATAAACTTTTTGCAAGAGTTTCATGAACAATTCAGAACTGGATGAAGAAAGTAAAAAATTCAAATAAAATCTTTAATTCACCTAGCCATTTTGCGTGTAAGTCTAAATATCCTAACCTTGGATACACTTCCCATAACTGAATTTGTTCAGTTTATTATCAAATCTTAACTATACAAAATTATCCAACAAGCGACGCGAACTCGAATATTGATTCGCTTCTAATAAAAGAAAAACTGGACTTTTTCATTCCAGGCAAAATTGAATCCATATTATTTCAAAATTGCAATTTATATGAATTCACTTATATATTACCCGCTTTTAATTGTAAATCAACTAAGTAGGAAAATCAAGTGTGTTTATACAAGATTCTGTAACACATATAATGAAGATTCGCTAAAGAGAAGGTTTTTTACAAAATAAAAAATCGAGCGTTTAATGATTAAGCAAAGTGATCAAAGGTCAATCTACAAGTAGAAGCAATCAAAACAAAATAAACTCCTTAAATCAAAAATGAAAAAAACCTCCAGAAGTTCAAAAATCACACAAGTTTCCCAACAAAGAATATCACACACCCAAATGTAGCCAACTCAACAAACCCTCTCGCAACAAACATAAACGCAAACAATATCATACAAAGACATACATAAAATACACGCATACATCTATAGATATGAATAATGTGAGTAATATTTCACCTGTCCGACGAGATAACTGGACTCTATATCGACATAAACAGAACCACTGGAGTCCCCCATTGCCCGCTGCTCTCTCTCTAAATCTCTCTTTCTCCCTCTATATTTGCTCAAAAATTTTGCAAATATATTTCAAATGAATTATCCTTTTTCCATTTTTTCCGCCGGGAACATATATATCTTTTTCTTTTGTTAGTGTGCGTACATGAGAAGGAAAGTGTTTAGTATGTAATACCATGTGTACCGAGTTAACTCACGAGGTTAAACGAGTCACCGACGCTTTTAGCTTGACCCAGTGGACCCTACGGACCTCAATCTGAGGCCGACAAATTTCTTGAGGAAATGACACAAATATCCTTGTCACTCCTCATTCATTACATTTCCGTCCTTTTTCCTTTTGTGGATTGACTTGGGTATGGTGATTAGGGTTTTAGATTGATTGAGCATGTTTTGCCGGCGAGTATTAAAATTAAATTTTTAGGGCATGTTCGATCGTATTTAAAATTTAATTAAAATTAAAAATGTGGTAATTATTGAGTCTCACTTGTCTAATAAAAGTCAACAATAACGACTAGTTTGTCCTAGAGTTGAATGGGGAGGGCCAAGGGGGTCGGGGGCAACGCCCCGATTTTTTTTTTTTTTGAAACATTATCTGTTACAATGATGGAAGTTGGTACTTTGTGA
>CAIGRO010250346.1:0-20035 GCA_903798355.1 Fraxinus baroniana
TTGTCAAAATTGAATCAATTTTGGCTTTTTGGGTTGACTAACGGTCAACTGGATGGAATCCGTCCAGATGGACATTCGCCGCAAGATTTTGAAAGGTTTGGGACCTCCGTTGGCACAAATCAAAGGTTAGGGTAAAATGTGCAAAAAAAAAAGAAAGGTTTGGGACCTTTGCTGCAATTATCCCTTTTTTTCATGACTTCTAGAGTCCATCTCTAAATTATATATTCATATTATTTGCAAATCAAATTCAAATGCCCACTGTTTAAATAGTGAATCGTAGTGCAGTTGCGTTTATTCTGAGCTGAAGACCAATCCCGCGCATAAGAAAAATACAGAGACGCTGATCTGTACAAGTGCGTGACTCCAACTCAAAGGTAAGTCTGTAATATTTTCTCTCACAGTGTATTGTTTGAGATGAGGTTGTGTGATGAAGATCAAAATCAAGATGGGCGGTTAATTTATCTGATCATTTTTGGGATTTTTTCGATGGATTGGTGTAGAGCTATTTTTATTTTTATTTTCTTCGATGTATTTCAAGTTTAAGTAAAGTTTTCCAGCTTTTTTACCACTTTAATGAAAAAATAATAATCTTTTTGGATTGCTAACAGTTTTATTTTTCAAATTTTTGTTCGAATAATTCGACGTAGAACTGGAGGGCATCCCTAATTTTTCTCTCTTTCTGACAAAAAATGATCTAAGAGCTCCCTACTTGCTGAGTTTTTGGAATAAACTTTACTGGAGTATGTTGTTTAGTGATTAATTTAGGTCACAAGAAAATAGGTTTTGCGGATTGTGATGACTTTTGGATTCCTTTTTTATCAGTAAAAATGACTACAGTTCGATTCTGACAGTGACTCAACTCTCAAGGAGTTGTTCTAGGTATTTGTGTACAGTAGTGGTAACACAGGAACCATATATTGACATCCAGAATATCTGAAACTCGTCAATTGGTTTGAAATATTCTGTTAAAAGATTTTTTATTTGAAAAATCATCCCGTAAAGGAATTTTTAGAGGAGCGATTAGAAATGATAACTGAATATGGAAGTTTCTCTCTCTGATTTGATGCTGTTGGTCACAGGTTATACGTAGGAGTTTCATTCCCAAAGCGGTTTATTTATCTTATTCTCGTTGTCATGTTTCTAATGAATTATTGTAATTAAATTTCTTTGTTTCTTGACATGGTTTCATGAATAAAACTAAATATAATATTCTGGCATACTTAGTCCAACTGTAAGACTACCAATTTTTAGTCTTCTATCCATATCTGAAAATGACACGATTAAAGATTTTCCTTATTGTAGAGCATTATCTAGAGGGGCTTTACTAAATTCACCTGATCCTGGTTTAGCGATAAATATGACAGAGGACATAAGTAAGGGTTCCCAAAGTGTTGAAAGAAGCTTCAAAAGTCATCAGCTAAATGGCTTGCCAGATCAGGTCTCTAGTCCAGTCAGAAAAGAAGTAGTCAGCAGGTACACTTCTTTTGGTGTCTTCAAAATGATGGGATTTTTCAATTTTGTGGCTTTTCATGGATTCCATTTTATGTTGATAGATTTAATTGAGGTTGCTATGGCAGTGGTCAGATGTTTGAGTATATCTAGGGTGTAATCTTGCTGTTTTAAATTTCCCTTTCTGGCGGTTGACATTAGATTCAATTTTAATGTTTCATAACGTGATGTTTTCATGCTTTCAATTTTAAATCCTGTTGATCACTTCCAAACACGTTCATAGTATGCCCTAATGCTTAATCAAATTAAACTTCAATGATTTACTCCAAATACCAACCTCTTTCAAACTGAGATCCAAATCAGAACCTGAAGGCTCTAACCATTTGCAACTTGGCATTACAGAAAACCCAACGCAGCTCACTATCATTTTCTTCGATTCAAGTAAAAATCGGTAAGAAGATGTTATGACTTGTTATTGAAGATGTCATTTGAGTGATGAGATTTATCTATAAGTTGAGTATCTTGGCTGTCTGATCAAGTATGTGCATGGTGGGGCTTAACACATAGTAAGATTTTATCTGAGGGTCCATGGTCGATATGAGTGCGTTGAAAATTTTATCCCCAATGAAAGGTGTTTTCCAAAAAAAAAAAAATCTCCAAGTGCCTTCCTTGTTTGCCAACACATTTTTTCTCATACAGACCCACCATTTAAGACGCAAATCATGTTCTCAAAAATACCAGAAAATGTAAAAGGAAGAAGAGGAATTGGAACTGCCTTAAAATGTACCCTAAAAGCGCTCTTCCCTTTGTTGATAAGATCTTTCTGAAGAAATGCAAATGGCAGAGACCACTATGTTAAGGAAATGATTTGGAGCCCTTAATTACTCTTCTCTTTGTTAATAAGATACTTTTAACCAAAGGCAAACAATGACTATCTCTTTGATGACACCTAACAAAATAATTCCAGAGACTGAATATGTAAGAAAAAGTATTCAGAAAGTGAACAGATCTTACTTTTTGGCTCCAGAGCTTTTCAGGGCAAGTATTAAAACATCAAGGTTTTAATTCTTGCGTGATGACTGAATTGCTGGAAATTGAGTGATTTCAATAAGCCTTCTGACTGTCCTTTTTCTTCCAGTTGTTTCAAGAAAGATAATTAAGTTTGGAATTCTTCCCTTTTTGAAGTGAATGATTGGGCTATGTAAGCCGCATACACTGCATTGATGTCATATCTGACTTCGAGATTTTTCCTTTTAAATCAGTTGATTCAAATGTAGCGTTGATGACTTGATATCATTTCTCATGATGATAATAGTTTCAAATTCTTACAATCTACATGCTTGCAGATCAGCTCTTGGAATGAACACTCCAAACAATTATGATGAGATAGATGTGGAGAGTGGGAAATTGGAGGAGGGTAGAGAAAAAACAGTGCGTAATAGTAAAAGAGTACTTAGAATACACAACCAGGCCTTGTTGGCTGGTCTTGCATATTGTTTTTGTTCCTGCAGCATGATATTGGTTAACAAGTACGTCCTCTCCAGTTATAACTTTAATGCTGGAATATCTTTGATGCTATACCAGGTTAACTTTCATATAAGATTCTCTGTTAATACTAGAAGACAAATAGTCTTTGTTGTCTTGTATTGCTTTTACTCATAGTCAAATTGATTCTAGTAAATTTCTATGTCGTATAGTCTAACGGTGCTTGTCGATGGGTGCAGAATTTTGTCTCAGTGATTATTGTAGTCACTTTGAGTTCCCTTGGCATAATTACCACGGAACCACTTACATGGAGATTAATTAAAGTCTGGTTGCCTGTAAATGTTATCTTTGTTGGGATGCTGATCACTAGTATGTTCAGGTACAATATGTTTATTATCTTGTTATCTCAAACGCCCTAAATTTCGTCATCTTAATATGAAAAGTTGTGCTCTTATGATACTCAAGATACAGAATTATATTCTATATGCTTATGCTTGTCTCTGATGTTAACTCATCCTTATTGTTTAGTCATATTGTGTACTGCAGTTCTGTGTTCCTTTACTATGTGAAAAGCTTATTCGATACACGGTCATTATTGCACCATAATGAAATGTGATATATGCAATGGGTTAATATTTGGTTATTTTACTCGCTTAAGCTCTCTGAAGATTAGTAGCTCACCTTAATTTTCTGGTATCTTATGTAACTGCCTGGATTCTCTTCAAGCTTTATATTATTATTTTTTAATTGCTCGTTTTTATTGATAATAGATGAGAATTTTATACTAGACAACATAAAGTTCATTTCCCTCGGTTGAAATTGATATTTGACTAATTTATTTTGGGTTTCCCTTTTATCTGCAGGATATTTCTATTACTCTTCTCTTTCTTTTTTTGCACAATAATTATGTTGTACATATTATATGGAAGAGTTTGTTTCTTATCTGTTTCAGAAGAAAATTGTTTAGCTTGGCTACCATATTATTAGTTATTAATTTGTATATTCGCTCCTCTTGGCAACTGTTCTTCCAATTTGCTGTAAATATCGGAAATCTCGCTGAAGGTGTCCTAGTCTTACTATGTCGTTAATGCTGTGACTTAGAACTTGATCTGTCCAACCTTATATGCATCTCAGATTCAATGAAACAGGTGTACTAAACAAGCAGCTATGTAATGTTTTTAGATTTCTTAAATTTCAATTCATACTTTTTGTCACTTTGTACTGTTTTGATTGATTGTTTTGCTAGCCGTTTCTTAATTTTGGGGGAAATCTGTAATTATCTCTAGTTGCATGTCTAAACTGCAGTGTGCATTTAACACTTCATTTTTTAATTTGTCTTTGGACTGAATGCTTCCATATTCATGTTCTCATATTGTGGATTGAAATTCCGGTAGAGTGTGGATGTAATTGGAGGTTAAATGGAAATAGTTGAGTAGATGAATAAATAATAGAAACATCCAAAGATATGAATATGCTGCGTCAGATTCTTCTGTCAATAGGTTCTTGTGCATCTCCATTAGAAAAGGCTGTATTTAATTAATTCTATTGTATCGATGATGATTATGAATTCATTTTGTTTTATTCAATTGTTTGCCTTGTTCCATAAAAGAATAGATACACTGCAATAATGTTGAGACTTCGAAAATGTTTTCCTAACTAACATCTGTTTTCTTTGCTTGTAGTCTAAAGTACATTAATGTTGCCATGGTCACTGTTCTGAAGAATGTAACCAATGTGATGACTGCTGTTGGTGAAATGTATTTATTCAACAAGCATCATGACAACAGAGTTTGGGCAGCTCTTTTCTTAATGGTAAGTCAAGTGGTGGCTCTTCTCTTAATTACACTGCAGTTAATCACACTTCGACTGATTAAGAAGTTATATATAAATGTTGGCAAACTATTGACCTGTAAGTGGACAAAACTTTTGCATAACTGGTAATACATCTTGACTAGTTAACTCTAATTAGTCATGCTTTCAGTTAATAAAAGCTAAATTTATAAAAGTCTAGTGCTATTTGATCATCATTTATCCCTAGTTAATCTTGCTGAATTATCTAATTGAATTAGGATCAATACCTAATCAATCAGTGCTTGAGCACCAATTGTTCAGAATGTTAGTTTCAACCATATCGAATAAGCTGTTTCATCAAGAAGTCAAAAGTATGGTTCTGGCTAGCATATCTTTTTTATCTGTGCAGAAATGTAATGATTGTTCTTAATTACATTAGGTTATAAGTTTCAGTAGGTTGATGCATATTTGAAGTCTTGCATATACATTTGTAGATCATTTCAGCAATATCTGGAGGAATTACAGATCTCTCTTTTCATGCCATTGGATACACGTGGCAATTCATCAATTGTTTTTTGACAGCATCCTATTCTGTGAGTAATACTCATTTGTACGTCAACTCTGATTATATACTGAGCTGCATTATCTTTTACTCCTTCTGAAGCCATCAACCCTTGTATTTCCATTTTTTTAGTATTTCTTGTTGTGGCTGGAGAATTTGTGGTGACTTAATCTGTTATTTGATGCTACAATATAATATTGCTCCAATCTTGCTTGCATTCAAGTCAAGCCAACTCATGCCAGATTTGATGCAAGGAAGGGTTTAAAAACTCGTAAAAGTTGGAATGAAATTAAAGGAGAAGGGGCGCACTTGAAATAGAGAAATCAGAAAGAAAAGAGAAATATTGGAATCATTCTATGCAGTCCTTGGAATTCTGGATTAATTGGCTATTTTAGGTAAATTGAGTACAAACTAGAAAAGAATGCTCTTTTGAGTCCATTATTGCCCTTTACCTTTACTGAGGCAAGTACCATCATGGTTTGTTTTATGTATACTTCAAGACTGATGGTATTAACTTCAGTTAGGTAGAAGATTTACACCGTTTCATATATGGAGTGAAGAGTTAGCTGCTGGTTCAGTTTCTTACTACGTGCAAATGCATTTCTTACCTTCATAGACACATTTATTCCAATTCTTTTTAAAATTTCAAATTTTCCGTGAAGCACCACAAGGATACTGACTATAGTTTCTTGAAATATTATAGCTATTGGATATTCTATAAATTATCAACTATTTTCTTTAATTTATAGGCTATATTGTTGATATATATTTGTCTACTTGTGGTGCAGCTGACTTTGCGTAGAGTCATGGATACTGCAAAGCAAGTCACCAAATCTGGTGACTTGAATGAATTCTCGATGGTCCTGCTAAATAATACCCTTTCGCTGCCCCTAGGAACGTTACTCATTTTTGTATTCAATGAAGTTGATTATCTTTCAAGAACGTGAGTTTTGGTTTCCTTATAATTACAGTTGTATGCTGATGCTTTCTGTCGGTACTAGATAATTTAGTTTTATTTTATGAGCATGAGCATATCTATCCAATACTTAATGTATTACTTAAGCATTTATTATTACAAATTTTGTCTAATTATAATAGAAAACATATTTTTTTCTCAAATGCCAAATGCAGCCTTAAGCAAGCTTGCTTCTAATCAAAGATTTGACCAACCAAAACACTAAATAATAGTATTTTATTTACGTTTGAATTATTGGTGAGCATGTTAAAAGTAAAAACTTTTGGTACTTGTCATTTGCTCAATCAGTTATGGAATGAACTTGCTCCTTTCTTATTTCAAGTGACTTATTTTGAAAGTAATTACAACCTTATTATCAAAATAAGTAACTTATTTTCAACATTGAGCAAAAAAATTAATTATTTGTTGGATGGGAATGAATGAGAAAGTACTAAAAAGTCACATTTTGAATCTGGAACTTTTAAACTTATGTACTTGTAGTAAAGTTTTTAGCCAGCCATGCTCCAAATCTTGTGTTTCTTTGTTTCCAATGGCAGACCACTTTTGAGGCTGCCCACCTTCTGGCTGGTCATCACACTTAGTGGATTCTTGGGTTTGGCAATAAGCTTCACTTCCATGTGGTTTCTTCGTCAAACCGGGGCTACTACATACAGGTAAGATTTCCTTATTTCCTGTTTCACTGCCTCCTAGATTTTTAAATAACTGAAGAAGATGGTGAATTTTCCCCTAGTTGAAGACCCCCTTGAACTGATTGTAAGATTATGCATATCTTCTCTTTGTTTTCTTGTTAATCCATTTCATATGCTGCAGCCTTGTTGGTTCGCTAAATAAGATACCTCTTTCTGTTGCTGGTATCCTTCTTTTTCACGTCCCAACAAGTTTGGAAAATTCTGCAAGCATATTCTTCGGTAAATTTCCTATGTCTTTGCAAGTTTTATAGTTTTAGAGTAAGACTCACAATCACTTGTTAATTTATTTCTTGGGTTCAACAGGCTTACTGGCTGGAGTGTTTTTTGCAAGAGCAAAAATGCGTGACAGAACTCGATCTTGAAGAGCTTAGAATTACACCTTCTGGAGATCAACTTTCTGATTTATACCCTGAACATTCCTCTTTTGACAAAAAAGAGTTGGATAATTGTATTTGCAAAGTATGAGATCGTGGACCTTCCATCGCATACTGTTGGGAAATGGTAATTGTTTTCCCCTTAGCCGTTGCAGAAACTATTAAGAGACTGAATTACGATTGGGAAATGGTAATTGTTTTCCCCTTAGCCGTTGCAGAAACTATTAAGAGACTGAATTACGAAATGATTGAAAATCATAACGACAAATAAGTGTTGGTTAGTTTTGTTTTCCCTTACGAACTTTTGTTAGCCAAGTAAGCCACCTTTAGTTTATTTTACAGATTGTGAATGAAAAGCTGTGACCTGCATACCACTGGACTTATCACGAAAAAATAAGTGATACTCTTTTATAATTCATTTATGTTCAATATTGCATGCCAAACATGCCCTTCATATATCAATGTATTAGCTCTTACCTTATGTCAACACCCAGTTAACTGTAAAGCTTGAGAGGGAAGATTAAAGACACGGGAGACTACTAGCAAATGCCTATACTTTGTGATGCAATTACATTCACTTCTCTCCAACCAAACTTTGGCAACAAATTTTCCAAACTCGCGATGACATGAAGAAAAAGTAAACTTAAACTCGTGCTTAAACAATCTCAATTACACGATTTAATGAAAATAATGGCGATTTGCCTAACTTCTAAGGTCTCTTTAACACATTTCAGTATATCATAAACTTGACAGTAGCTCTTCATCCTCTGCCTTGGGTAACTTGCCATTTGCTTTGTGCTCCTGACTTGCAGTATCGTTCCAGCCACAAGTTCATCCCAAGGTGATCTCAAATACAACTCCTTCCAGATTTTGAACAACTGTCCGAGTTCCAGTAACTTCATTTATCTGCAATCCATGTCGAATAGCTTCACTGATAACTAAGGTGTCCATGCTGCACAGAGAAGCAAAATAAAAGCCAAATTGTAGTTAAACCTAGATCTTGTCATCATCCCACCACTGAAATCTTGAGTTTCTTTGCAATAAAAGAAATTTAGGAATTTTTTATGCTGGTTGAGAATAATCATTCCAAAATCCCTTTTTAAGAACCAACTAGTATGGTGTAATATATTAATTCTCGTAACTAAATACATTATCTGTTCTAGATGACCATTCACATGGTTAATATCATGACTAATCTTTTGCAAATTGGAATATTCATAACCTTTTCATTGTTATCAAAGCCAATAAATCCTAAAATTAGTACATTAAATTATTACAATGATATTCATCTATACAACATACAAGTCACTTACACTTTTGCTCTGGATACATAGGCCAATATAAATTTGCATTTGTTCTCACTGCCAACACTGAGAAGCTTTTCCACGGTATCGAAGAGCAAAGGAACACTTGACTGCTGAAAGCTTGAAAAGCATTAAGGCTTCTTGCATTTTTCTAGGTTTCAACATGATTGACTAAAAGAAAGAGCTAGCAGATTGAAATGAAGTCCGCTAAATCTCATCTTCTCACGTGTTATGATTTAGGTTATACGATTCAAAGAAAAATTCAAAACTAAGAAAAGAAATCAAATGGATATTACTTCAGCTTAAAACAATTTTTGTGCATTAGGCAACTGCTCGTGACATGGTGAAAATTTGATTCTAAGACAGTAAAAAAAGCATATAACCAAATGTAATCATGCATTGAAATTTTTGAATGGCTATTTGGGAAATTCTAGGTAAGAAAAGACATGGTTGTATGAGAAAAATAAAAGGAAAATTCCCAGTTAGATGGTGAGTAGAAAATAATAAACATAATTATAGCTTCACAAAGTCTTAAAACACAATTGTAAAATATATCCAACACAGCCAAGCATTACATCTTCATGGGTGGGTGATGCGTACTATGCATGTTAACTATCAAAAACTTACCATTCACGAACATGCATATAAAACACGTTGATGAATAGTAAAGATTTGGATATAGATATCAGCTCCAAGAACTAGATCAAATTCTTTTGGATGCCCTTGCAAGATGCTGTTGAGCTGGTCAGAATTTCCCCACTCTAGCTTCTCAACTTTTAATTCTGCAAATACAAGAGGAAACAGATGATATAACTTTCCGATTTTTTTCTGATCTCTTTTTAAAATTATTCACTACCAGCACAACAAAGAGAATTCTGAGATGATTCCTGCAGCTCTATGTTCTTCTTCAGTATCTGAAAATGTACATAGAAGATGTCAACCTAAAGATAAGATGTCAAACTTACTGTATATCAAAAGCATTGACGTTCAATTGCATAGCCTTGCCTTGAGAACCTCCTCATTATGATCTGTCAAAACTACTTCACGACAGAACCTGCTACAAAGCATCCCAGTAATGCCTGCATATGTAAGTCTGCAATCATTTTATTATATAGCAAATCAGTGATCAATTTTCCCTATAGGAACCTAAAGTGGGATTGACAAATAATTTCATGATTTGAATATAACTGCTGACTTTTATGTGCCCCTTTTCTGTTATAGAAAACTTATTTTACTAAAATAGAGGGCAACTAGGCCTCATGAATTACAGTCTTCAGTTGTATGACATACCTAGATCTGGGGACAAATGTATTTTATCATGACTCCCACTTAGAAACATAGAATTGATGGGCCATCTAAGATGACTCTCACAACTGAGCTCTTACAACCTATAGGATCTGCACTGTTAATGGGCTATCTAATAGCAACTTAAAATAATGTGCTCGTGAAGATGAGATAACAATACTATCTTTGATGCAGGAAAAAAGAACAGATGAAAAAAGATACCATAATATAACCTTTTAAGGTTAAAAAATTATCCTTATTGTGGGATAGGGTTGGGTATGGTTCGGTTCTAATTCTTATTCTAGGATAGGGTTGGGCATGGTCCAATTCGATTCGATTTTCTTTAGAACCGCACCGAACCCAACACGAATTTTCGGGTATTTAGTAAATAGAACCGTCGGGTCCAAATTTAATTATGGAACGTTCAAGTTCTGTTTGGTTTGATTCTATTTGGTTCCCGGGTTTCATACAATAATTTTTTTACAATGACGTTACATTAATTCGACTATGACATGCTCAATCTTAACTCTTACAAAATAACGTAGTTTGCTTAAACATGGAATAATTGAAATCTTAGATCGAAACACTATGTATGGATGGTATGAGTTGCCTAAACAAGAATTCTAGAACAACGAACGACCAGTTCAGATATTCAAGCCATGAGGAGGTTCTACTACATGGAAATGCTCTTCAAGGAAATTTTAGCTGTAACTCGTCGTGACCAAGAAACCACTGATTTTGCTTGGTGTCTTATCTCGTGATTTCTTTTGCACCTTTCTTTGTTGAATTCTTCATAAATTTAACTGTTATAATCACAAGAAGAGGAAGATAGCGAGTTCACAATAATAAAACGGCAAAAACGATACTACGATAGAATAAGAAATTTGAATAAAATTTGATTAAGTTGAACTTGGTTGAAAATTAGAAGTAGTAAAATCATATTTTGAGTTTGGAATAAATTAATTAGTTAGCAAATTTATTTTTTTTAAAAAATAATTTGATTTATTTAAGATAAAAAAATAAAAATAAAAAATTAGGGAAATTCGTCGAGAACCGAACCCATCGATTCTCGATTCAGATACCCGTTCGGGTATTTAACTTAAGAAGAATAACTCGGTTCAGTTCGCTTCGCTTTGATTCTGGTCTGTTCAGTCCGATTCAATTCATGAGTTTTGTCCAGGCCAGAACATGTGATGAAAATAGTTGATGCATTGCCATGTAATCTCGTGCAAGCATATTCTGTTATATCCACGCACAGAAATAGACCTCCAGGCGATTGAGCATGTGGCTAACATACCCCACCGTATGCCCGTATCAGGATATGGGAACAACTCATGTTACCAATGTGAGTAACAAAAGCCTGGGTCACAAGAATGCAGCATCGGTCGCTATCAAGTGAAATATGTTGTATGCTAGAGAGAATCGACATTTTGCATTCCGCTACCTATCCAAATCTTCACCTTTCAAAAAAATACCTATCCAAATCTTCTATAGTTCACACTGAATATATTGAGTAGTTCATGGACAACAAGCAGATGCACCTTAAAATCCTAAGATTCCATCAAAAGAGTGTTCCAATTTTAAAATTTTTACCTTCATAAAAGCTTGACCAAACCACGGTTCATAGAAGGAGAAATTCTTTGAAACATCTTGTTGAGCCAAATTGCTATTCAATAATAGATTGTGTGGTGCATATTAAGTTCACATTCTTGCCACTCTTGCTATAATAGTTCTTTTCTGAAAACACAACAACTACAAGTATTTCTGTTTCTTTGTGTATATATAGCTCCAGATTCAAGATGGAAAAGACATTATATTTTCTTAGGCACTTCTACAATTTCAACTTTGGGTGTATATACAGTATAAACCTATCGAAATCATTATTTTTCTATATGGTTTCTGAAATTATTTCTTTTTCTCCGAAAATTGCACTTCAAATTGTTGAAGTCCATAAATAATATTGGGTATCAGCACATTGTTGATACCTATACACAAAGTTTACAGAATTGTATATAATAAAGTATCAAGAAGACTGTAAGGAGGTAGATAGCTAAAACTAACCAACACCAGAGCCCAGCTCAATAACAGAGCGTCCTTGAAGCGTTTCAGCATTTTTTGAGAGATAGTCATTTAAAAGCACTGCCCCAGGCCATACTAACTGCCCTGTCAAATCAAAATCAGCTGACATACAAATATAGTCAGTCAGAACACATCTGCAATTTACATCACATTATAGCAGTTTAAGAACGGATTGTAACGTTTGACATCATTACAAATTCCTTTTTCCTTTTATTATTTGATATGTCATACAACCGTCAATAATGTAAATTGGATTGATAAATCAATTAACCTGGAAATTCTTTAACCATTAAAAATCTTCTGACTGGAGTTGAATGCAACTTCATACACTCACTTGTCAATAAATTGCACAAAATACATAAGAATAACCAGAAAAATGAAATGGGTTTTGTATCTTCCAATCATTTCAACCAAAATTCTGTAGGAAAAAAAAACTCACTTGAAGCTGACTGTAAGCAGTAGAGCTCAAGAACATGAGACCCAAATGTAAATGTAGTGAGTTGGTAGCTGCATAAAACAATATTTTCAATAATACAAACAAGAAAACGAGTGCGAAAGAGAAAAGGTAGTGTAGTATACTTGTCATCGATGAAGAATGATCCATCTAAACAGACAATTTCATCGTCTTCTCCTTCCCCTTCCATCAAAATTTGCTATTTGTTTACACGCAGAAAAGAGAGAAGAGGGGTTTTATCGGCCTGTTAGGTCATATGATTTGGGCCCTTAAATGGAGGACTGGAGGCCCATTTTGTTCTCTTTCTTTTCTTGGCTAATTTTTTCTTAAAATTTATTTTGGGAACAATATCTAAATCAGGTTTTTAAGTATCATCATTTTAAAACTAAGGATAGAGGTTTTAAATTTCAAAAATAGGTTTTGATTAAATTTTATTTATCAATTAGTTAATTAATTATATATTTTATTAATAAATATATAAATGTCACAGATCTACGCAATTTGGTCACAATTCAAAAAATTTATAAGTCACAGTTCGTTCATCGGTCACAAATTAAAAATTTGAAAGTCAAAATTTGTTCATCGATGACAAATCACAAAATTTATAAATCACGCAACTTATTTTATGGTCACATAACATCAAATTATAGGTCACAAATTACTTTTATTGGTTACAAATTAATAAATTTGTAGGTCACACGGTATTTATTGATTATAATTTATTCTTTATCGGTCACATACCAACCAATTTATTGGCCGCAATCAACAAATCATTTGTGAGCACCACCAACACAAAACCACCGTCTCTCCGCCGCCAACACCAATATCACAGAAATCATTGCCGCTGCCACTACCATCAACATTGTCCTCGCAATCACCACCAATCCACAACCACATCCACCATCACCACCATCTCCATCACAGCCACAGCCACCGCAACCACCAACCCCCCTAAAAAATCCTCAAATCGTGATACCGCACCACGACCACCACCACGAACATCACCACCATTGCCGCCACCACCAACAACCGCCAAAATCAGCACCACCACAGCTTCCACCAACAACCGAAAACAAAACCAAAAAACCCAGAGATAAAAATGGCCGCCTATGATAGAGATCTGCAACGCCGAATCTTAGCGCCACGACAGTCAAATCTCAGCACTAGCCACCTGCCTCTGTCACATACCACCATCACTTTTCTTCTCCGGCCTTTGTCCATTTCTGCCCATAGATAAAATGGCCTCCCGTGACCATAGATCTACAGCCTTGTGCAAGATGCTTCGGTGCCACGCGCGGCTATCATGGGTGAACGCCGCACAGAGGGGAACCGTCGTTGAGCGATAGCGTAGTGGGGTTAAAGAGAGACTTCGCTGCGGATTCGGTGGGGGATCACGACGAGACATCGTTCACGAATTGCTGCAGTCGCGACATCACGAATCGCTGCAGTCGCGACATCGTCGTTGTGGTCCAACGATTTGAGGGAGAAGAGAGGCGGTGGTGGTGTCAGCGAAATGGTGCCAGTGGTGATGGTGCGGACGGGTGGTAGAGAGAGAGAGAGAGAGAGAGAAGTGGTCAGTCGGTATGAGGTGGAGGGAGGGGGGGAGAGTGAAAAAAATTAGGGTTTGATTTTGTGTATGATTGATTTAAATAAATATTAATTTAAAAATTATTAATTAAAATCTGATTTATGTAATTATAAAGTTGATTCTGTATTTTTGAAAATTGTAACTTAAAAACTTGTGAGGCTGTAATTTCCTCATTTATTTTTTCGAATAAATCGACCATACTAGGTGGCCCATATTACTGAAAACGAAAGAAAAATAATACAAGGAGAGACGGCTAAGCTTGACATTTGAATTGCGAGCCTCTTAGAAAAAACATGATGATCGGAAGTTCAGCGTAATTTTTCTTAAAAGTTGATCTTCCATCTTGTAATGCTTAAATTTAATTATTTTGTAGCATAAAAAATATCTATTTAGTAATGAGTAATGTTATTTAACATCACTTATATTTAACACCAGTATAAGTGACAGTACTAGTAATATTAAATTACAGGTTCCATTAAATGAAAAAACATAATTTAACCTTTAATTGAATTTACCGCATATTGAAATATAAACTGGTGTTAGATGCTATTATTCTTTAGTAAATACTTAAATCAATTTATTTTGACCATCAATAATACCCCTACATAATACACGGACGAATCTATTTGAGGAATAAAAAAGGTAAATAAAAATAATATTAATAAAAAATACGAAAACAAAAGAAAAAGGCAAGAAACTTGGCACCTATAAATTGGAGTTCCTCGAGTTGAGATCTGATGTTAATTGTTCTTGATAAAATTTTGATACTTCGATACCATTCATGTAACATCAACCGAAGTAAATAAACATCTTTCCATTTGCACACGAGTTACCGATATGTTATATATATGCGGACAATGTATGTATCTTAAGTGCACGAATATGTCAATCGAGACTTTGATCAAGAATAATAATAGTTTGAGACCTTTATAATCTTATTTTATAATTCAAAATCTTCAAAATACAATCACACTTCAGAACAGAACAGAAAAACGAGTTATTCCATCTATCATAATAACACGTAAAGTTCCCCCTTTCCTTTCAAGAAGATATCCACTGTTCCTCTTTCGAGATGCACATAAATGCCAATTTCCCCTGAGGGGATAGAAGCAAAAAGAACGATAATTCTTGGGTAAAAATTATTTGGACCTCGAGCTTGAGAAATGATCGCCAACAGTCAAGAACACGTGTTTGTTCAACACAACATCTACTGCGGTTTGATCTTCAATGCACTTAACAGTGATCTTACCCTTTCCTTGTTGAAATTCAAACTTCAAATTATGGTGATCCCTCGACAACAAATAAGTTTTTAACCCTTGAACGAACTTGGTATTGCCTGCGTACAACTCCACAATGGCGTCCAAGTTGAATACTAGAGCCGGTCTTGCCAGAGTGATGGCGAAAGAGAGATTTGATATCCCATGAAAACTCTCTTGGTCAAGTATCACAGCATGTGGAGGCATCGAAGTAGAGGGAAGCAATGAAGATCCAAGAGCATCCCTGATGTATAGTTCCTGCGATTCTAAAATTTCTTCAAGTTTTGTTTTGTTTTCGTCCAGTGATTTAAAATAGACCTCCACCAAGTCAGTAGGCTCGAGTGAAGCTTTCTTACGTAATTTCTGAACTCTATTAACAACCTCACGAGCAATTCCAGCCTCAAACAATGACTCATCCCCATGCAAATCCAATATCACCAAGACATCACCATCTCCTGCAGCATCCATTTCTTCTTCCGTCACATTATCAGGACGTCTAAAACCCCGAATTATCTTAAGATCACTAAGCTTCAAAACATGTTTTGCAATAGTAACTTCTCCTGCTTTTTCAAAAGCTAAGATATCTTCTGTTGACATTGCCTTCACCTCCTTTGTGACGACTCCCATTGATTTTCCCAAGCGTTTTCCTAAAACACTAAAATCAGGTTCTGCTCTCAAGGAAGTGTACTTCAGTGTATCATTGCAAGGGACCAAAGACTTCACATTGAGCTCCTCGAGCACATATTCTCTTAGTTTACCAGCAATGTCATCAAGGAACACCACATCGGGATGCACAACCACCATCTCCTTGAGTGGCGTTTTCAGAGGTTTGTTATGTCGCTCACGAATGTTCCGAGCAAGATCGATTATTGTCATCATCCGAGTGACACTTTGTTCAATATGGTTCACTTCCTTCCCTTCTACTTCTGGGAAACTGCAAAAGTGAATACTTTCTTCTGCTCCACTGCCAACTTTCCTTAGGTTCTGATAGAGAACTTCTGTGAAGAATGGTGTGAATGGAGCCATTGCCTTACACGCTGTCAGAAGCACGTGATAAAGAGTCGAAAGAGCAGTTCTGCAATCCTCTTCTCCAGTCCGGCCTTTCAGTCTTTTTCGATTAAATCGCACGTATATATTTGTCAAGTTGTCCAGAAATTTGAGGAGGTAAGGAATGACTGTGTATAGCCTATAAGCATCCATTTCTTGCCGCACAAAATGAACCAAACTCTGAGTTGCTGAGTTTATCCATTGGTCAAGGACATTTGAGGACTTTTGAAGGATGTTATGATCCATGGGGGTAAACGGTGCGAGCCCATCTATTTCAAGCCTTTTAGCATTTTGGACAAGGAACCTATAGGCATTGTACCATGGCAAGAAAACATCTTTTACCACGGCATATACTCCATCCTTCTTAAAACGTAAAGGTTCCGCACGAACAACGGGCGAGTTTATGATGTACAATCGTAATGCATCAGCACCATAATCATTTATTACCTCTGTGGGTGGAGGATAGTTCTTCAATCTCTTACTCATCTTCTTCCCATCCTCAGCAAGGACAAGTCCGTTGCAAATGAGATTTCTAAAAGCAGGTTTTCCAAAGAGTGCAGTTGACAGGACCATGAGAGTATAGAACCATCCCCGAGTTTGATCCAGTCCCTCAGCCACAAAATGTCCTGGGAAATTTTTCTCAAAAAGTTCAACATTCTCAAATGGATAGTGAATGTAAGCATAAGGCATGGAGCCACTCTCAAACCAGCAATCAAAGACGTCCTCCACACGTCGAAGAACTCCAAATTCAGAGCCACGGCTTGAAGGAATTGTAATATGATCAATATTATGACGATGCAAGTCAGTCACCTTGACACCAGAAAGTTTTTCCAGTTTATCAATGGAATCTATAATGACAATCTCCTCACCATCCTCACTAATCCATATAGGAAGTGGAGTGCCCCAAAACCTACTTCGACTAATAGCCCAGTCTCTCGCATGTTCTAGCCAATTGTGGAAGCGCTTTTCCTTCACAAAATCAGGCACCCAGTACGTCAGTTTGTTGTTCTCTAGCAGTTGATCCTTTATCTTTTCCACTGCAACAAACCAACTAGGAACTGCTCTGTAGATAAGGGGAGTGTCAGATCTCCAACAAAAAGGATAATTATGAGTAATGCTCCCAGATTTGACAAGCCTGCCTTTCTCCTTTATTGCTTGAATGATATCTTTATCGCAATGCTTCACGTAGCGCTTGCTGAAGTCAACAATTCTCTCGGTGAAACACCCATCATCATCTACTGCCACAATCAGGTTCTCCCCCTTACTAATTATGTTATGCACCATACAAACACGGTAATCATCTTCTCCAAACGCAGGAGCGCAGTGAACAATTCCAGTTCCACTATCATCAGTTACATAGTTATCTGAAATAACTCTGAAGGCCACATCTGAGAACTCCTTGAAATAATCAAACAACGGCACATACTTCTTGCCCACAAGTGAGGTGCCAATGCACTTATCCAATATTTCATAGTAATCAGTATGCTTTACTTTAGCACCAGAAGATTTGGCTTTCGAATTTGAATCGCCAACAGATTCTTTCTTTGGCTTTTCGATAGGAAGCTCTGAGAAACGCGATTCTGAAACCACATAAACTTTCCCATTGACCTTGTTGCGGACCTTTAAATACATAAAATTGGCATTGACACAAAGTGCCAGGTTGCTAGGCAATGTCCAAGGTGTCGTGGTCCATGCAACTAGACATGCACCATCTGGATCATCGACTATAGGGAAAGCTACCATGAGTTCGGGGTCAGGTACTTCCTTATAGTTGGAATTGGCTTCAAAATTAGATAATGGAGTTTTACAACCTGTACTGTATGGCATGACCTGCAAAATTAACAAATGAACCAGCTCATTCAAGATGAGTTCAAAACTAATAAACCATAAAATTCCTACAAAAACAATTATTCTAAGACTTACTTTCTCTTTCCCTCAAATTTCAACGTCTTTGAAGAAATTAGCAACAAATAATTTCTAAATTTTCATAAACCAATTGACATAAGGAAAAGGAAATGGAACACTTTATAAGGGAAAAAAAAAAACTCATATGCAGAAACTGTCTCGTCAACAAATTTACCAAGTTTCACAATAACCGATTCAGTAATAATGAGGTTATAAACAATAAACGATGCAGTAGAATTCCAGTGGAGCAGGTAGTTATTGCTCAGGCTTGAAATACCCTTAAATGATTACTTCAATACCTTTTAGACCATTCAAATTATACTTTAAACACGTCTATTGCCTTTTTGAGAAGTTTAAAATTGAATTAACTTGCTTTTTCTCCAAGACCATTTCTTATTTTCCTGCTACTCAAATAGAAAAACATTTATACGAGGAAAAACAATCACAACTTAAAGGAGGCCTTGTTTATCTCAGGATAGATTTTCCATTAAATTAATTAATCGTACGAAATGCCAAAATAAGAAAGAATAAAAAACTGGGCACGAAGCAAATATAGCAGAGAACAAAAAGATGATTGCATAACCTTGATCAGTAATAGAAGGAGAGAAATGAAAACCCAAACCTTAAAACCACGATAGACAAGACCCCTCTGGAACAGCTTGGCAAACACCCACCACACCGACTCCATGAAATTCAAGTCCATAGTCTTGTAATCGTTCTTAAAATCGATCCATCGCCCCATCCTAGCCACAGTCTTTTCCCACTCTCCAACATACCTCGTCACAATCGATCGGCACTCCTCATTGTAATTCCCAATCCCCATTTTAATCACATCCTCCCGACTATTAATTTTGAGCTTTTGATCGATCTCATGCTCGACGGGCAGCCCGTGACAGTCCCACCCGAACCTGCGGGTCACATGGTGGCCAGTCATCGACTGGTACCGGGTCACAATATCCTTAATCGTGCCAGCCAAAATATGTCCATAGTGCGGGAGACCAGTGGCGAAGGGCGGTCCATCGTAGAAGATATACTCTGGGAAATGCTTCGTGCGCTCTAACTGGGTCTCGAATGCCTTGGTTTCATCCCACCACGAGAGGATTTTCTCCTCCTGCAGCGGGAACGAGAAATCCTTTCCTTCACAGACGTCTTCCATTGATGAATCTACGACGCCACTCCGCGCCACCCGTCTAGGGTTTCAGTTCAGGTGATGGAGGATAGGGTTTTGTAATGGCGTTACTTGGGGGAATATGGAAATGTTCTTTGCTTTGAAATGCCGCGCACTTTTTCTTCTTTAACGTTATTGGCTAATACAAGGCTGAACCCTATTAGCGTACATATATGGGTATGGGAAAAATAAAAAATAAGGTGTTAAAGTTTTTAAATTCAAAAATCAGGTTTATAGTTTAAAAATTTAAAAATTAGGTTTTTTTTTATTACTCTAACTGGGTCTCGAATGCCTTGATTTCATCCCACCACGAGAGGATTTTCTCCTCCTGCAGCGGGAACGAGAAATCCTTTCCTTCACAGACGTCTTCCATTGATAAATCTACGACGCCACTCCGCGCCACCCGGTCTAGGGTTTCAGTTCAGGTGATGGAGGATAGGGTTTTGTAGTGGCGTTACTTGGGGGAATATGGAAATGTTCTTTGCTTTGAAATGCCGCGCACTTTTTCTTCTTTAACGTTATTGGCTAATACAAGGCTGAACCCTATTAGCGTACATATATGGGTATCGGAAAAATTAAAAATAAGGTGTTTAAGTTTTTAAATTTAAAAATCAGGTTTATAGT
>CAIGRO010250377.1:0-23852 GCA_903798355.1 Fraxinus baroniana
TATATTTTGTTCATTTAAAGCATTCCTATTGTCTAGAGCTTCAGTTGTATATATACCGTATTTTATTATTCTCTTTATATTTTCTGGTAATTTTCTCCACCATTCAGATGAAATCCCTCTGAATGTATGTTCTATAAATTCAAAAGCTGTATAAAAAGATTGTCACCTAAGAAAAATAAACAATGTCGACAAATTTTATCTTCAGGCAATCTAATTGAAACTTGATCTGTCTGAGGAGAAAAATAGATATTATGAAGAGTTCCCTTTATATATAAGGATTGTGTTAGATGAAACGAGTCAGCAAATTTTAATCTCGTTTTTTTTTCCTCTTTAATCATCTGTTTTATGGAACTAAAAATCAGATTTTTTTTAAAAAAATATAAATAAAGTTGATAAAAGTATGATTGAAAAGTTGATAAAAACTATATGAATCTCATGAAATGTGTTGTCAAAGATTAATTGTTGTTTTTGAATTAAATTTTATTAATTATTTTAGCTATACCAAACATTGACTAAAAGCATGTTTGGGCTCCCATTTTTTTTTTTTTTTCAAAAATACATTTTAGAATAGTGATTTGATAGAGAACGTATGGTTAAAAAATAAGAAAAAATTTTGAGTTTACGTGTAATATTATTTTATTAAAGAATTTGTAGTTGAAAATAAGAGAGAAACAAGAATAATTCCCTACATACAACGAATTATTCACAGAAACCATACATGTGTTGTGTTAGCAGCAATGTATGGTTCATTTCCTACCATTGTTGGGTCCAAAGCCAATGAAAAACTGTCTCGTGTTGTTCTGTAAAAACTCTGTCAATTTTTTTCTATACTTGTAGCATAAGAGAGACCAATATATTTTGAAAATAATGAGTACCAAACAATGGTTAAATAAGAACTCGCAAAAGATAAATGTGATCTCGATTGTATATTCATTAGATACGTGAATTAAGTCTATATTTGACTCCTATTTTTTTATTTTTTTTTTGAAAAAAACTCATTTTCAATCGTACATTCTTCCATACAATAATTTTACACGTAAATCGAATTTTTTTTAACCATATGTACATTTTGAATTACATTAAATTTTTACATTCTTCCATATCTACACCATTAATTCCAAGGATCAAGGCACATGTATATAATTTTCTACAGAATTAAGCCATTTGTACACTATGGCTTACCCTTTACCTTACCCGACCCCACCGCCCCTCTCACAATGTGGGGGGACCCGAGGTGAATAAAATAATCACCGGGCCCCCCNCCCGAATAAAGCTACATGTAACCCAAAGAGTACATGTAGCATAACCGTTTTCTACATAGTAATTTATTATGTTAAAAATTACGTACAACAAGAATAATTCATATGTCAAATATATCCATTCCATCAGTGGCCGGATTTATTCCACTTTAGGGGAGTATCAAACTCCTTGTTATCAGGTAATCAGTACGACTGATTCTTCATCTGAAAAGACAATATAAAACTAAGCCCACAGAATAGAAGTGGTGTAAGCCAAAAGGCCCTCTTCCTGAGAATCACAGGCTTGTTTCACTACCGCTACTTCTTCACTCCCTTGAAGAAAACCCACACTTTTCTCATAAATTTTCAGTGCAAATCTGAAATTTGTTGGAAAACCATGCCTCGGAGAGTAAAAAATCCGGTGGGTCCTTGCCATGTGTCAATATGCGGTGGACAGTATAGATGATATTTTATCGGCAGTCATTTTCTCCGGCGAGAAGCTTCTGTAAGGCAATAAAATGCAAGTAGCTATTATTTTTTATTTTTATTAATTTCCATATTGCATGCCATGCAATACTCTCTTCTTTTCATTCAATATAATTTTGTTAATAATTGGTGTTCTCTTTGCTTCTTTTGATTTTCTTCACTTCTTCCTGCTTCTCCGGGGTGGGATTGGGGTAACTTTATTCTCTCTTTCCCAAAGTAGATACAATACAAATTACAAATCTGAATGGAAGGCGGTGTATATGAATAATTGATATTCTATTGCTTCTTTTGATTTTCTTCACTTCTCCCTGCTTCTCTGGGTGGGGGTGGGGGTTGGGGTTGGGGTTGGGGTTGGGGGACTTTATTCCGTCTTTCCAAAAGTAGTAGAAAGCGGTGGGTTTGGAAATCTCACTGGTTCTGGATCATTCGTGACGTGGCTTGTATGGGATAAATTTTTTTTTGAAAATCATTTTCTACCAGCACATTTTACTGGACTCGTAAATTTTCTCCACTCTTCAACTATTTCTACTCTAAAAACCAGTAAGGAATGAACGATTCATTTCGTCGTGGATTATTCTGGAAACAATAATAACCTCAACGTACCAGCCGTTCTGGTCAAGTGCATATTTGGCCCCATTTTAATGAGATTTTGGAAATAATATTCATGTTTGGTACACATTAAAATTTTTATTCATTCTTTACTTATTTTCAACTAAATATTTTTCAATAAAATAATATTTTTCATCACATCAATAACTTTTCATTTTTCAACGACACATTCTCAATCAATCTACTATTTCAAAATACATTCTTACAAAATGACATATAGCTCAAACACACCCAATATATTGTGGAACAACAATTTTTTGGAAGGAAAACATGTGGTTAAAAAGAGAAGGAAAAACTTTTTGTTTACGTGAAATAATATATTTTGAAATAACAATTTTTAGGAAAACGTGCGGTTAAAAAGAGAAGGAAAAGCTTTTTGTTTATGTGTAATATTATTTTATTAAAAAATGTGTAGTTGAAAAGAAGAAAGAAAAAAATGTATGAAAATTTTAGTAGAGGCCAAACAAGGTCTAAATTTTGATTGTACAGTACACCATGGTTGTGTTAGTAAAAGGGTACTCCAAATAGTTCAACCTCAAAAATAATCTAAAAAGCATTTATTTCAACAGCTTAAATGGTAAGCTAAGCTTTTGCCAAACATGCACAAGTAGGGTAAACTAATAAAATTGACATCCAAATCCATAATAGTTTTTTACCATAACACAGAAGCTTATTGATATAGGAGAAACTTGTGTGCACATAGTACAAACAGAGACAGATATTATGTCTTTCCAGGACTAGCATGCAAGGCTCCAATCATATGAGGGCTTACGCAGTACAGATTATTCACCAAGAATCTAGACAAAAACATATTGCTGATAAAGTTGCTTTGTTTCAGTCGGCATTGGGAATTGTCAATCTCCATTCAAAGCAAATCGAGCAATACATGCTGCTGTTCACCCAACATTGGAGTATATGGGAGAACGCTGAGATCCGTAAGCATCCTGTTCGTGCTATCATCCATCTCGTTTCCACCTACCTGTAAGTGCAATGAGAATTTTTTTTTTTTTTTTGAGCATTTATTTTCCTTTAGAAACTCATTTGTTATCATTATTTTTGCTCTAAGGTGGGATTTATCAAGACTTGGTTTACCTTCTCCCTGAGAAGCCTGTTCTCTTCTGGCAGCAAGTTCTCCTGCCCAAAAAAGCAATCATGTAAGCAGTTCTAGCTATATATATTCGGATTGAACCCCTATTTGGGGGAGACACCAATACTTGTTACTTCCATATACTTTAACTTCATACACACTGATCACATTTTTTTTAATTTTTTTTGTGCAGTAAAAACATCGAATTGCATGAATATTGTTCCATCACAATTTTTTCTTAAAACAGTTGTATGTTCTGTTGAACAGTTATATGATATTTGTCTAGTCTAGGAGTTCTCTCATTAGAGTATAAATATTTGCCTCATAGAACTCTGAACTGTCTTCCTTTCTCTAAATAACCATTGAGCTTAGGGTCCCGAGAGAAACAGGGGATAAATCATCGATGTTATTGAAGGCACAGATCACTTGACTTGAAACTTGAAATACTCACACCTAACTTGAACAAAAACTGATTATATCATCAACATAGAAGGACAGTCACGAATTGAACTCACTAGCCATTCTGTCTTGCCATTGATTTGACAAATGGTAAATCAGTTCACGAAGTTGGAACAAATTACTAGAATTGGATGTCATGCCTAATAATTATTTCATGTGAAACCTCATAAGTTGCCTAATCTCAGACTTGTACATCCACCTCCGCAACCCTATTAGCAGTAATATCTACTACGTGCTTCTAAGCTAGTTTTTGGTTAATCCAGCTTGGAACCCAGAAATAGTTTTAAATCTTTCCCCGAACTTGTTATTTTACCCAAGGACTATTTTCTCTCCGGTTATAAAAGCTGCCAAAGCTAGGTTCTAATTTCGAAACAGAACATCAATCAGAGTTCATCATTTACAGATGTCATGCTTCCAAATTTGTTATATCAGTGTTCAAAGTTGGCTTTCTAAGATCCCTTTTCCAGGTTACCCCAAAAATGAATCCGTGAAGTTTTTGATCATGTCCCCTACTGGCTATCATTTTCTTTTTACAACAAAAGCCTAATTCCATATACGCAACTTCTTTACACCTTTCCATACGCAACTTCTTTACACCTTTCCCTGTATGTGGCTTCAAACTGTCTTTGCTTTGGATAAAAGTTCCCTCCTTTCTATCTCCACACACTGTTTTCTTTTTAATGACAAGATGTTCAAAACTTGGTGATTCTATTTTTTCAGTACATTGTTCATCCTTAATTGGACACCATCTAATCTGAGTATACCAACTATCGACCTCAAAAAACGTGGACAACAGATGTCGGGCCCACCCACACCAATTCAAGCAGAATTTGGCGCGTTTCGACCTGACAACCAGTGCGAGGAAGAGAACACGTGAACGGGGGAGACGCTTTATGACGCGATATAGAAATGTTCGAATACCGACGATAGTGATTAGAATGATTACACTAATAAACAATCTTCAGCAAAATGTAACTAACTTAGGATTAAACTAACAAGTATAAAACAAGCAATATGTGTTCTTGAGAGTGTTGGATTTGGTATTCAAATGACTGTCCAAAAATTCAAGATCCCGAAAAATCCTTTACTATTTACAAAGAGCACCTATTTATAGTGTTCTAGCCGATGTGGTATCATCATCTCCTGAAGCCTCACATCACTCATTAAGTCTATCATACAATAAATATATTAACGCGTTAGTCGCTATATTCATTAGGCTGACAAACGTGATATTCTTTATTACAAACGTTACATCAATCATTCCTAAAGATTGTCTAGAGATCTTGTAAGAGATAACCTCAGCTCCAGGGACTTCAGATGAACAAAAGGCTTCTGCCGGAGGGAGTTTCGTATTGGTGGTCCTCTATGTGAAGAGCTTCGACTTTTTCATTGATTTCTTATGTAGTGTTTCGGCTTACGGCTTTGGCCATTTAGACAGTGTTTCGGAACATGAACTTCAACATTTGTTTGACTTTTTCTTTTGACCACTTGGGTTTTTGTCGACTTTACTTTCCACGTGAACTGTGACGTGACACTTTTACTAAAGCCTCGGAGGCGAGGCGTAACACCAACATAATAAAATGTGGCTCTAAAGATGATGTTGACAGAGTTCCCATTATCTACTAACATTCTTTTTAGGCCATTGTGAGCTACTACGGCCCTCACTACTAGGGCATCACAATGTGGATAATGCACACTAACTAAATCGTCTTGGGAGAAGGTGATGGGTTAAGCGCTTCTCTCGGTGGAGGGTCAGTTGTTTACTATGGAGCTCGCCATGGGGAGGTCCTTTGCTTCCCTTGCGTAGTTTCTTTGGGAGTTTCTAGATTCTACCCTAACATACGGGCCTCCAAAAATTGTATCAATCTCTCTGATGGGTTCACAGCTAATATCAGCTGGGGTACTCATTTGCTTTTGACTGTCCCTGGTCTCTTCCCATCATTGTCCCCTTTTTAGGGAATGTTGCCTCTATTAGGACTCCTCGACTCATCCTTCCTGGGCTGTCGGTTCGCCCTAGGAGGAACGTCTTTTTGGAGGCTCCTATTTCTCCATTGATTATTGTTTTGAGGGTGCATTGCAATATCTTTGCACCTAGCAGTGCTATGGCTATAGGATTGATGGTATGTGCAATAGAGGATCGCTTCATCCCTATTTCTAGGTTCAACGCCTCGTCCCTTTCCTCTCTCCGTTTGGCGAAAATGTTAGTGGGTCTGCCTTGGTACATTTTAGTACTAAGATTCACTTCCTTGTAAGCCAAATTAGGTACTGCATTTAAAGTTGCTTTAGCCAACACTTGTCCTGGAATGAGATAGATCGCCCGTCCGATCTAGTGATCCATCAAATGTGAGGTTGAGCCTCTTTCTCTTTGCTTTTAAAGAGGTGGGAGTCATTGGTTTGTCCTAATTCTGTAATCTCTCAATTCTTCATTGATGATCTCACGCCTTATCATTTTCCATAAGGCATAATTAGTAGGGTCTTTGTTTTGTACATCTCTCTAGAGGAGAGAGTTCATATCCAGTCATTCCCTAAAGGCTGTCAAAGCTTCCTTATCTATCACTTGCACACGGTAGGTTATCTCATCGGTAAAACGGGTTAAGAGGCTTTTCAATGACTCGCCTTGATGCCTTGTTGCTGTCTCATGTCGTGTAAGAGCTGTATTGGCCCTGGCCCTCTACCCTTTTTACTGGTTGCAAAGCGCTTTAAGAAAGTCTTCTTGAAGTCTGGCCAACTTCGGATGCTCCCCTTCGGAAGCCTGGTGTACCATACTTCAGCTGCTCTACCCAAGGTTAAGTAGAATGCTCTACACTTTATGGCAGGGTGGCTCTTCTCAGATTCATGTGTCTTGAAGCTATTGAGATGCTTCGCAGGATCGCCCCCTTCCATCATATTTGGGGATCGTAGGAAGCGTGATGGTTAAGTATAAGAGGCATTCATAATCCCTTGTGGAAATGGTTAGTTGTCATAATCGTCGTCAAGATCGCGTGACCTTTGTGGACCATTTGAGTCTTTATCTTCCCCAACTTGAGTTTTGAGTTTCTAGAGGTAGTTGGGAAAGTCCTACTTGGTTCTTAGCCTGTTCCTCTCCTTTCATGCCTATTTCTTGAGGGAGAATTTCGAGGCCTTTTGTCATATATCTTGGTTCATGCCTTTCAAACTAGGGAAGTTCTTGTTGCCTATTTCTAGATGCAGGGGGAGGTTAAGTTTGCCTATTCCTAGGCAGCCTTGGGCTTAGTCGTCAAAGACGCTTCTTGACCTCTGGGGCATGTCTTCCGGGGCCGTAGTTTGGAGAAAAGTTGTACTGACCTCAGTAGCGTGGTTAGTGGCATAATTGGTGGATGTATCAACCCCAACTTCTCTTTCTCGGAGTCCTTGTGTAGTATGGATAATTAACAATTTGGCTTTGGACCTCCTCTTCGCCGTGGTAGTAACCTCCTTGCGAGGGGTCGTGAAATGCATTGCCTTGGGCTTCATATGGAGGGACTGTGTATCTTCTTAGGCCATGCATGCTTCTTAGGGTGTGTTTGTCACCCAATAAAATTTCAAGAATGATGTAAAGAATAGTATTTTTTGGAGAATGTGTGGATGAAATTTAAAGTATTTTTATTGGTTTGTGTGTGGAATATTTTATTTAGTGAATATGTGGATGATATTGTTTACTATAGAAAACAGAGTTTTTGAAAATGTTAGACAAACAGGGGCTTAGCAGTTCATGCATAGTTATGTTCTGCCAGGTTATATTCATCATATTTGCAGCCATTGTGGCCACTTCCCTTGTTAGCCTGGTAGCTATTGTAGACCCACCTCGTCTATGATGCGGGTGAGGTGTATGGTGAGTAGTCGGGACAGCATGCGAGAGTTTTCCTTAGCCCTTCAAGGTGTAGATCTTTCATTGTTTGAACTCATGATGATAAAAGTCAAATGATATTCCAAGACTAGCTTCCAATCGAACGGTTTATATTCGGACTTTTTCAACGATTCTTTCTTCAAGAACACTTTTTTTTTTCAAAGGTTTGAAAATCACTTCACTGTGAGAGTTAACTGGCTTTTTCCCACGGGCTTTGTGTGGTTAAAATGTGTGGTTTCCCATACACGGCGTTAATTTGTTGACCCCAAAAAACGTAACACAAATTTTTCCAACCGCCTTTTCGTTTTTAAAATGTTTGGTTTCCCTTACAAATTTGTTGATCCCAAAAAACGTAACACAAAGGTGGACAATAGATGTCGGGTCCACCCATGCCAATTCAAGTAAATCTCGGCATGTTTTGACCCGGACAACTGGTGAGAGGAGAACACGTGAATGGAGAAGATACTTTACGATGCGAGACATAAATGTTGGGGCACTGGCGATAGTGATTAGAATGATTGCACTAATAAACAATCTCTAGCAAAATGTAAGTAATTTAGGATTAAACAAACGAGTATAGAACAAGGAGAGTATTGGATTTGGTAATGTAACTAATTTAGGATTAAACTAACAAGTATAGAACAAGGAGAGTATTGGATTTGGTATTTAAATGACTATTCAAAAATTCAAGATCCCCAAAAATCATTTACCATTTACAAAGACTACCTATTTATAGTATTTTGGCTGACGTGGTGTTTGTTGGATTAGAACCACGTGGCCTCATCTCCTAGACTGAAGCCTTGTATCACTAAGTCTATCGTACAATAAATATACTGACAACGGGTCAGTCGCCTTATACATTAGAATGACGCACAAGACATTCTTTATTACAAACGTTACATCAATCATCCCTAAAGATTGTCTACAAATCTTTTAAGAGACAATTTCAGCTCCAGGGACTTCGGATGAACTAAGGGCTCCTGTCAAAGGGAGCTTCGTATTGGTGATCCTCTATGTGGAGCTTCGACTTCTTCATTAATTTCTTATGAAGCGCTTCAGTTTACAATTTCGGCCATTCAGACAGTGTTTCGGCATATGAATAGCTTTTGTTTTGACTTCTTTGCTTTGACCACTTGAGTCTTTGTTGACTTTCCTTTCCATGTGGACCGCGATGTGACACTTTGACTATAGCCTCGGTGGCTAGGCGTAACACCATCCTAACGTCTGCTACCATCAAATTTAAGTTCACCAATCTAACCTCCATCACAACAATTCTAGGAGAAAAATAGAATCTCTTTGGATCATTAGCTTTTTTATATAAATAGCTTTCAAAAAATTTATTAGTATTTAACTCAATTCAATTCAACTCAACTCAACTCGAATTAATGAAATCCTATACCATACTTTATCTCTGAGTGAGTATTGATTTTCAATTAATAAAACTTGTCCACTTGAAACATTTATCCTTTGCCCAAACTCTCTAGTTTGCGTCTGTTATACTGTTAAGGCAATGAAGGTTGCTATGGTTTCCCTCAGGAACCTTAATATCTCCTTCCACGGCGTCCAATTGGAATATCCAATGAAATCATTGACAACCAAGCCAGCCCATATATATTTAGGAGTCTAAGATGTTGAAAGGAATAGTGGAAGGAAATCAACCTTTGTAGATCTTGTTCGTATTAGTGTAGCCTCGAGTTGCTTCTCCAAACGTTCAAGGTCAGTCACACTGAACTTGTCAACATATTGCTCCTCAAGGCCCCTGATAAAAAAAAGAGAAAAATAAATAAATAAATCAGCGATGCTACTGTGAAGGGAAGTAAAGGGACAAAATATTACCTTTCTACTAGTTGCAGAAGCTCTCGGCATGTTAGGAAATCTGCATAGTTAGAGTAATTTTCCTGCCATGAAAATATTGAAAAGATCTGTCTGAGAAAGTATAAACAACAAATAGAACCTAATTGATTCAAACTATAAACAGTGTGCAGCAATATTACTTCAAAGTGTGTGCGCGTATAAAATCACCCTGCATGAACAGTTTTTTACTTTCTAACAGGTAATTAGCACATAAGGTCTCCACTTTTTACCATTATTGTGAAAAATGTCTTTACCTTTCATTTTTTTGGCATTTTCACCCTTATTTCATCTTTCATTTCATGTATTTTCTCAATTTAAAATTGTAAAATGACGAATATAACATTCTTTTTAAATAAAACAAAAAAAGAACTAATTGCAACCATTGTTCTAAATTTTTTTATAAAAGGGTAATTGGGGTCCCCACCTTTCACTATTATTACGAAAAACGTTTATACCTTAAATTTTGTTTTGACATTTTCATTTTTAATTACACTTTTGATTGCACAAACTGTTACTTCTATTCATTTTTGTTTAATTTCTCAATGAAGAGCTGTGAAATGATGAATATACCCTTAAACAATTAATTGCAACCATAATCCCATTTTTTTTTAAAAGTGCAAACAAGCCCCAAATAAATTATTATAAAAATAGAATCCTAAATGAATTATGAAAAATTAGAAAAAAGTTTATTTTTTAAAATAAATAGGAGGGTATGTTCATTCATTTCACAACTCTTTATTGAGAAATTGATAGAAATGGTGATTTGAACAATCAAAGATGTAATTAAGTGTGAAAATGTCAAAAAAAAAAAATGAAAGGTAGGGACATTTTCCGCTATAATAGTGAAAGGTGGGAACATTGTTCTAATAATCATTTTAATAATTTATTTGGGATTTATTTGCGTGTTTTTAAAAAAATTGGGACTATGGTTCAAGTAGTTTTTTCTTTTTCTTAAAGAGAAGGATTTATTCGTCATTTCACAATTTTTAATTGAGAAAATGTATGAAAATGACTTTTGCACAATGAAAAGTGAAAATAAGGGTGAAAATGTCAAAAAATGAAAGATAACGACGTTTTCCACAATAATAATAAAAGGTCATGACGTTATGTGTTAAATACCCATTTCCAACACCTCTATGTTAAGTTGAAGGTGAACAGTGAGGTAGGAATAAAGGTCATACACGAAGCAACCAATCCTTCCAAAATACTTGGCCACATCTAGGACAGAGTCTTTTCCATTACCATCTTTCAAATAATTCCATCACAAAGTTATAGTTCGAACCAATAGTTCCAGATTGTCAAAGCAGTCGTGGAGATGCCCCTTAACAGAATAGTAACAAACCTTGTCATATTTATTTAATATACAAATAGGTTGACATGTAACTCATATTGATCCTAACCAAGGTATTAAATAATTTATAACAAACAATTATTGAGAAGGTAAATTAACCTTTGTCTCACAAACTTTTGCTGATGCACTTGGTTCTGCATCAACACGGCTGTGTAAAGGTTGCAGGATCTCAGATAACCTGATAATTAAGATTAGCTGAATACAGTACTCAAAAAAAGAACACATTTACGTCATTTACGTATTAGCTACAATAATCACAATGCAATGACAGGAACTGGAAGTTCTCGAGGTATGCGAAGTAACAATAAAATATTGGACTGGAAATAAGTGTAGATCTCTTAACGAAAGTTTGCAGAAAGATTCAAGATTATTTACCTATAAATGTCTACAAAACAAGCAATTTTTCAAAAAATTTCAGACAAACTAGAATATATGTGAAGATATACTGAGCTTTGGGCATAACTTCTTATTGTTTGTATGGGCTTCAGGCGTCTATAATTCTATATGATAACATGTGTTTAATTCCGGTAATAAATCCCAAAAGTTTAGGGATTAGTTTCTCCTTTTACCTTTAGATTACGTTTTTCCTTATTTAGTTTCCTATTTCTGAATAAAGAGATTAGGAAGGTTGTTGCTAGATTAGGAAGACCTTGGTGTGATCACTGTCACAAATCGGCGCCATAACACGGATATATGCTGGAAGATACATAGGAAGCCAACAAACTGAATCAAGAACGCTGCCCAAAGGCAAGGTTTCATGACCATCAATGAGGCGAAGATACCATTTGAGATTATATTTTTTACCAAAGAGCAGATTGAGCTTATTCCAAAGATGTCCAGTCACTAAATAACATCCTCTCCTATTTCTGTCGAGAGCATCACCGGAACCGGTTCCGTTGCTTAGAAAAGAAGGAACACAACTATTGGATTGTAGACTGCAGCTAGTCATGGTTATTAATTCTAAAATATTCGCTACATACAACCCAAGTTTTGGAAATCTAATGGTTCGTATTGCTGATAAATCATAATTTAAAGTAGCACAGATAGGATCTGTTGCGCGTGGACCTCCATATCAGCCTTTAGACAAACGGTGAAAAAAGCAAGGAAGACCTTGGGTTGTAGACTAGACTCTGGTTCGTCATATGGTTGACCAATAATGCTAAACTAATCACTACATACAATCCAAGTTATGGAAATCTCATGGTTGGAATTGCTTATGGATCATTATTAAAAATAGCAGGGATAGGATCGGTTCCCATCACCAATTGACCATATGATACGTGTTCTTGGTTCCTAATTTGATGTTACTTTTTTGTCCATTAGCAAACTCACCGAGGGTTTAGATTGTGTTACTAATTTTTCCCCAAATCGTTGTAAATTTTAAGATTTTGTATCGATAAAGATGATTGGCAATGCTAAGAAATGAGCAAAACTCTATTTTCTTAACTGTCCTAATAATCCGAGGGAACAAGCTCAAGGTGCAAGTAGTGTTTCATTTTCCGTTTTGCCTAATAATAATAGTGCAATAATGTTCAGGCACTATACATTAAGACATCCCAATTTTCTATATTTAAAAAGATTATTTTTCAACTTTGTTCAATAATATCAAATTTGATTCTTTCCAATTTGAAGTGTGTCAATTATCTAAAACATGTGAGAACCAATTACTCCATTCAAGGATACAAACCTTCTCGTCCTTTTGCAATCATTCATAGTTGTATATAGGAAATCCTATAAGGTCAACAACATTTCAGGAACTTGGAGGTTTGCTTTCTTTATTAATGATTACACCCGAATAACTTGGACAAATCTATTGAAATAGAAATTAAAAGCGAGCATGATTTTCTAACACTTCAACATGATCCAAATACAATTTCATAAAAAAGTAAGTACAAATAATGCCAGAGATTACTTAAATGGATCATGGAATAGTTCATTTGATACTACTCAACAAAACGAAGTGGCGGAATCGTAGTGTCCTAAGCATTTCTCTCAGCTACATACCTCATTAATAGAATGCCATCTAGAGTTCTCAAATTCGAAACACCTTGCTAAGTCTTTTTCCGTTCCTATCCAAATATTCGAACCATCTCATCCTTACCATTAAAGAAATTTAGTTGTACAACATTCGTTTATATGCATCAGCAACATCGAAGCAAAGCTTGATCCAACGGCCATCAAATGTCTTCTTAGTTATTCACTCGCTCAAAAAGGTTACAAATATTACTCACCTATCACTAAAAGATTCTACATATCTATTGACATTACCTTCTTTGAAAATCAAGCATATTAACCAAAATCCAGGTACACAAGAATTGAGTTTTTTCGTTTTGACACTCCAATCCTTTCATCACCATTGCACCTTCAATGAGTCAATCACAAATCACAAATCACAAATCAAAGAGCTTATTTGTTTATTCAAGGAGAAAAAATAACCCCAAGAGGAGATAGAGAACTGCTCACTCATGAGCAAAATCAAGAATTCAATCCGAGTCCAGATTATTGCTAATAATGACCTTCACAATCTATTGCTTTAAGAAAAAGGTCTGAGGTCAACCTCTTTCTAAAACACGGGAGAATTGAAATTTTAGATTTAAATACTATGTATGGATGATAAAAAAATGTCTAAACAAGAATTCTTGAACAACGAACAACCAATTCGGATATTCACGATAAAAAAAGGTGGTTCTTTCACGGGAATAGAAGATGGGGAGGCTAATTGGCTGCTCACTAATTGGCTGCTCACCAACCATGCCCTTTTATTTGGTTGAGCAATCATAATTTTCATAACTGATGTTCCCGTTCCCTACCTTCATAGAACGCTCCTTGATCCGTATTGAATCTAAGATCTTCAATATCAACTCCATAAAGTTTAAACTCCAATAGGCACACAATCTTAGAGATATTGCCCTTGCAATATATTGAATTACGTCACTGTCTCATGCTGCCGCCTTCAGTTCCTACGTTACCTAACCAAACAAACTTAAGTTGTCGTCTACTTTGGTGAGAAGCTTTCAAACTACCCTATATGTAACATGGTTTCCCAAAATTCAATTGCTAAAGTCTTGTGTTCGACCTATGAACTTGTCATTATGGTCAACTATTAAACACATCAAGTTAAGATCTCTCTTCGTCCCTAATAGTCGTTACAGATTAATTTCAAGCTAACTAGCTAAGTTGTGGACCATGACACACGGACACACTACCCAGTAGAAGTGCAAGTGTAATCACAAAATGAAGAGATTTGGCACAAGGAATATACCTTATTTTTAAGGAATAGCAGTATCTTAGTTCTACTCAACAAAATATCGGGTAAAAATGCATGTTTATATAAATCACAATGATGTTATTTCAATTTGACAGCCAATGGATAGCGTCAAATAATCGGGACTTGTTGAAAAAATAATCTTTTTTTCCACAATAGTAGATCAAATTGTATTCGTGTTGGCAGTCTACAAGATCAAAAGCACCTTCTTATGGTAGCTAGTTACAGTAATGAAAGCAAAATCGATGCTATGTTAACGTGTAATTGACATAGATAAAATTACTAACGAAAAAAGTGCATGTGCAATCAACCTACATGATGGTTTCATCAAAGAAAAGATCACCATAAATCTTTATTAAAACGAAATTCCTAGTTAAGAGTTCAATTAGTTGTTGTGATTGAGTTCAGACTATTCTAAGAAGCCTTTGATTTGAATAAAACTTCTCAATTTTTGGTTGCTTGCCTAATATTGTGATAGGAACTGCTGGGTTTACTGCAAGGAAATATAGAAAGAAAACTGAAGAAGATGATTTTTGTGGGAATTTTCTATATTATAATCACTGAATGAAAAATAACAAGTAACATAAAAGAAGGAATTCAGCGTGCAGAGGCTGATTCTCAATACACTAATTCTCTTTTTATCTCTTCCTACCCCCTTCCATATTTTATTTATAGGCCCCTAACGACCCCTAACAAACTGGAAAACAACTCTTAACAAAATATAAGTGACTCAGCTAATTCTGGAAGCTACTATTGTGCCTTGCTGTCATTTTTTTTGGCGCCTGGAGTATGTGAATTTAATTGGGGGTTTATCATATTGCTTTACAGCAAACCTTCATTCTAAGCTCACATTTTTCTATTTTTATTTTTTAATCTAAGTTGAAGGTGGCAAGGCTTGCTACACGAGGTGCACATCTTGTGTCACATATGATAGCATGCCACTAAGCAACTTAACTTAAATATCCCGACAAATCCTCTATTCGGGACCCTACTTTAATTGGGATGTGAATAATTTAAATTATTCCCTTGCATGTTTATGTATCAAATATCGTTCTTTACATATCCATTTTCTAATGCTTATAGAGGTTCTTGCTTTCACACGTTACATATCCATATTTGCCTTCTATCAAATATAACGACTCATTGAGCCTTTCATATTAAAGCTGCACATTGGTAACAATACACTTATTTTGTGTAGAGAAATACAATGTGACACAACTTATATTTTGATAATGAATAATTGTTCATGATCAACACATAAAGGTTGACATCTTGTACTAGAAAGTTGTGTTGATCCAATTTGGATTTGCGATTTGTTCTTCTCACAAAAATAGTTACAGGTTACACTAATACACTCCAAGTGTATTGAAGGGATCATATGTTAAGTTTAATTCCATAGCATAATCTTGCGTGCATGTATTTCATCTAAATCCCTTGACAAGGTTATGTATATCATTTGGTGATTTTAATGGTCATTTGATTTACCAATGAGTGAGATCAATTTGATGGTTAAATATCTCAGTGAGTTGTGAACTTGAGAATGAACGATGTATAGGGAATATAAATTCGTGTTGGGATCGTCGCCCTGAAAAATGGGTAGAGTGACTATTTAAGTATTTTTGGATAATTCTACATTCACATTCCAACAACTCTTGTCAGAGCAATCTAGATCGTTCACGTGCTTTTTATTTTTGAATTTTGATTGCATGTCCAATCGAGCGGTGTTTAAGAATAATATATTATATGTTTGATTGAATGATTGATTTATTTTAAACTGTGATCCAATTATTTGTGGCTAGTTCTTGATGTAATTTGTTATTTCAAGATGGTAATAAGATAGGTGGATTTCGATTTCATCATCTTGATTTAATTTTCTATTCAATTATATTCAAAATTGTGAGCCTACGAGACATAATATTTTATTTAATTTTTCAATTTTTGTAATTGTTGAATCTTGTAAATTGATTAAAGATCGAATACCGAGACGATGAAGAGTTCAAGAATTAAATAAAAACAATAATTTATTTTTATGCCGACATCAAATTGCTGATGCCCGAGCAGCAACTTGTTGCGTTTGATTTGTGTATTTTTTTACGAATTGGGTCAGATCTATTAAGTCGAGTTTGGAATTAATTAATTTTTACAGGTACGGTGACAGAGTCCTATTATTGTTGGGGGATTGCTACTATTGGATCCCTGGAGTTTTTTGGGTCGGAAATCTAGATTAAATATTGGCTTTGTGTCCAATTAGTTTTTTATTTAATTCTTGAATCGTTCTTAGACCGCAAATAATTGTTAATTTATCACTTTACAAATATTTTAAATAATTGTTTGAAATATTGTCGTTCTTGATATTAGTACATATTAGATTTATTTATGACAGTGTTCGTGATAATATGAATATGATGCATATCATTGAACAATTTTTCCTTGATTATTTTAATTTAGATTAAGCTTTTTTGTATGAAAAAATCATAATAATTGAACTGTATGTTAATTTGATTAATCTGAATAGTTGGTGATTATTTAAAATAAAAATCTATTACTTTAAAAATATCGAGTGGAATAAGGTATATTTAAATAAAAATTCGTGGTCTCCTTTGATCAATCCATAAGTAAAGTAACACGTTTGTCTCGTGTCAGTATTGCTACGAATGAACTCCCTACAGTGGGTCACGTAATTACAATTGCTTGATTGGGTTTTTTTATGATAAGATCGTCTACAATATAATATAATTTGCGATCATCCTGCAAATGGCGAAATTATTTTCAAGTATTTAGATATCGAAGACAAATGTTACACACTTAAATTGAGATCATCTACGAATCTCCTATAGTCTCTCGTTTATGATTTTGGTGACCAAATAAAATGATACTAGATTTGTACAGATGTTTATCGTCGATGTGATTTATCTAGTAGGGGGGGTCCTAAATTGATCAGTTGACACAGTGACATCTATAGAGGGGTCTGTTAGATCATTAGGATCAAATAGCTGTAGCATTATCATATGTTAAATTATTTTTCCATGCTTATTTTTAATGTGCAATGGATTGTTATTTTTATACAAAATATCACTTGCCCATTTTTTTTTCTTTATTCTAAAACAAAATCAACTAATTGGAAAAAATTACATGGATTGGGAACGTAATTCGATGTTTGTGCTCAATGTAGGAAAATTTAATTTTTTGCTTAAGGGATATCCTGATGGACTTACTCAAACCATGTGATAAGTTAAAGGATTGTGTATGCTAGGTGGGTGACAGAGGACAAGATCACTCACTGTTATATTTTGACTTTGATATCAAACGTGTTGCAGCAAAGCTTGAAGGAGTACCTCGTATGAGATGATACATACCCTGTAAGACATGTTTAGTCATCGAAGTAGGAAGGCTCTTTTTAAGTCATTCATACCTTATAGAGCATCTGGATAAAATCTAGATGTGAAGTTTTCATAATGTGACTATGATTGTACACTTCAAACATGGGCGAGAGCGTGTGCGACCATCTATCAAGGAGATCGAGTTTGACATGATATTGAGTTCTTTATTTGATATGGTTTCACAGTGGACTATCACTTACATAAGATGAAGATACCATTAACTAAGTTGATGATAGAGTTGTAATGTGGAAAGTGATTTTAAGGGTACGACAATGATACTACAACGATACTCGTGCATCCTTTGGTGGCTTCTCTGGTTTTAAGCCGAAAGACAGGTTTAGAAAGAAAAGAAAGAAAGCTAGCAAAAAGCATGAGAGGAATAAAAGACCAAAAGTAGGTGGAAAGCCTAGATGTAAGTGTTCCAACTACGTCGAAAAGGACACTGGAGAAAGACTACGCAAATGCACTAGCTAGAAAGAAAAGTGTGGGTGGAGTTTTTTCGTTACTGAGTATTGTTTAGTGGTTGATACAACAAATTCCTAAGTTATTAGATTTTGAAACCACTAATCATATTTGCATGTTGATGTGAGTGCTTCACGAAAGTAGAAAACTCAATGAAGGCCAGTTTAAAATCATCGTTGGTATAAGAGCAATAATTTTTGCAAGAGCATATGAGTATTTTGTTTTTATTTCAGTAGTTGTAGGCGCTTGATTCTTAAATACTGTTATTATGTCTCGCGAATGAAGCAAAAATTTGATTTTTGTTTTTGATTTAATATAATAAGGTTATTCCGATAAAATTAGCGTCTGATACGCTTACCATTTTAATGAATAAAGTTCATGTTTGCGTTAGAGATTTGATTAATGGTTTTTATACTTTAAACTATTCCACATGAAATAAAAGTTGTTTCTGCAAACTATAAACAAAAGTTGTACCATACTAGTGATACATATCTATGGCGTCTTGGACAAATTAACATTTAACAAATACAAAGATTGGCTAGAGATGATCCTCTCAACTCGGTTAATATCGAACCATTGTCAGTTTGCTACCTTTGTTTGAAAGGCAACATGACCAAAATATCATTTTTTGTTTTTTTTACAAGAGACAGAGCCAGTATTGGAACTAGTTCATTCCGATGCATGTAGACCTGTGAATACACTTGAGAGACGAAACTGTGAGTGTTCTTTACAGATAATTACTCTAAATTCAAATACATTTACCTAATGGCTTGAAAGTCAAAATACTTTTAAAAAATCAAAAGAGTATTACTGAGAAACATTTGGGAAGAATATTAAGACACTTTGATCTGATCGAGGTGGCAAATACCTTTTGGAAGAATTCAGGGACAATTTGACAGAAAATAGTATTGTTTCTTAATTGAATGAGTCGGTACACCTCCAACAAAATGACATTTCAAAAAGAAGAAACACAGCATTGTTAGATATGACTAGATCAATAAAGAGTTTCACCACTCTACCTATCTCATTTTAGAATATACACTGGAAACAATTGGACATATTCTTAACTTAGTTCCAAGTCTGTTCTCAAAACTCTCCTAAGTCTGTTCTCAAAACTCGCCTGAAATTTTAGAATGGATTCAAGTCCTACTTGTATCACATTCAAAATTTGGGGATCTAGCTCACACGCTCAAAGGGAATGCAGAAAAATTCGAGTCTAGGTCAAAGATGTGTCTATTTTTTGGGATACCCCTAAAGATACAAAGGGGTAATTTGTTATAGTCTCATCTAAATAAGAAGGTCTTTGTTAGCACCAATGCAACCTTCTCAGATGATAAGTATATTAATGATTGTCAGTCCAATAATAAGGCCGTGTTGGAAGAAATGAGTGGGAGCAATTCTATCCCATCAATTCCTGGAACACAACCTGGGGCAAACATCCCATAGTGTCAAATATATCGGGACAATGTGATCTGAGTGGGAGATGGATTGTTATTTGATCCAATAGATCAATAGAACGTGAAGGTAATTAGGAGGTAATGGTGTCACCCAATGGTAATGCCAGCATTGATGAAAATATTACATTCTAAATGATGTCACAGTCCAAGATCAATTATCCCTTAGACAAAATCGAATGACTATTACTTCACCTTCAAGATACTCGTTGAGTGAAGAGTCTAATATGGTAATCTCCATGGTACAAGTTAATGATCTGACTTTATATAAGGAGGCTATGGATGATGTGCATGCAATAATCTATTTATAGATCGAAGCAGACTTTGAGATCTTGAAATAATGAATTCGACAAAGCGATTAAGACATGATTTTAATCAAAACTTTGATGAACCCTGTGTCTATAAGAAGATACAAGACAAAATTGTATTTTTCATGGTGCTTGTATAGATGATATTCTACTCATTAAGCCCATGTTTGGTACCAATTAAAATTAAAATTTTAATATAATCAATGTTAACGATTAATTTTAACCACATATTTAATGGGTCCCACAACTTTTTCAACCACACATTTCATCAAAATTTACTAAAAATCGTGTTTTAATCCCAACCAAACAGGTGGGTGCATTATCGTCTACAAAAGCATGGTTGGCCCAATAATTTCATATGAAGGACGTAGTAAAGCTAGCTATGTTTTAGGTTTTAGATCTTAGAGAACAAGAAGATAGCTTTGTCCCAATTCTCGTATGTTGACAAGATACTTTATCATATTTGCTATACAACATTTTGCCCTTCAAGCATGTAACCCAGCTCTTTAAGGATCAGTCCCTTAAGCCTTTCAAGCATGTAAGTTATACAGTATAATAGACATGACATTTGTCCTACAAATACAATTGGTATGGTTAGTCGAGATCTATTTAACCCTAGAATCAAAACATTGAATGGTGATAAAGCATATCCTTTAGTACTTCCGAAGAACAAGGAATAATATGTTCATCACCAGATCTTGTTTTGATGGGTTAAAAAAGGATTTGGACTTCCAAAGTGATGAAGACTATCGCAAGTCTACATCAATATCATTGTTTACACTTGATGATGGGGCCATATTTGGAGAAGAATCAAACAATCATTCATTGCTAATTCTACTATTGATGTCGAGTATTTGGTAGCTTGTGAACCTACTAAATTGGCTGTATGACCAAAAAATTATAACGGACATCGAGGTGGTGCTTGCATCTGCACAACCATTTACACTGTATTGGGATAACAGTGGTATTGTGGCAAATGTTAAAGAACCAGAGTTATCAAAGATGTAAACACATTGAACATATGTATCATCTTTTAATAAAGATGGTAGAGAAAATGTGATTGTTAGTAAGATTGCTACTAGGATAACCTTGTACACTCGTTTACTAATAGCCTATTGGCTAAAGTTTTCGAGGGACATTTGCAAGACATGAATGTATAAGGGTTGACATAATGTATTAAGAGGCTGTAGTGTTGGCCCATTCATTATTTGGATTTGCAATTTCTCCTTATTGCAGAAATAATTAAATGTGACACTAATACACGTGGAATGTATTGAACGGATCATGTATCGAGTTTAATTCTATAGCATGACTGTGCGGAGAATTAAAGTTCTTTCACTTGATCATCGTGTATTTAATCTAAATCCATTGATAGGGTCGTGTGCATCTTTTCGTGATTTTAATAGTTATTTGATTCAACAATGGGTGAGATCAATTTTATTGGTTAAATACCTCAGTGAGTTGGGAACTTGAGAATGAACAAAGTAGATAACATTAATTCGCATCAGGAACCGTTGTCCTGAAAAATGGGTGGAGTAACTATTTAAATATTTTCTATTAAACGGTTAAAATCTGATCTTAGTATTTAGTTTATAAGACCATTAAAGAAAATTGTACATAAGTTAACGAGAATAATTAGAAGGGCAAAACAATCATTTATGCTCATACCTAATTATTGAATCTCGGATGGGGATAAAATACATATACGACAGGTTAAAAGGAAAATATTATGATCTTGTTTGGGAGCAATTTTTGCTTGATTTTGATTAAAAAAAATCTATATGTTGCCAACAGTCCTTTTTGACTTCTTCCTCACAATGGTGGGCCCCAGACTGCTTTTTAACGGTAAAAAAATCAAGATCTTGGACCAAAAAATCAGTAACAGACATGCCCTATAGATTCTTGGCTTCTATAATTTTATATATTCTAAGAGTTCAGTTTTTTGCCTTTAATGAATAAAAAGTAAAGACTAATAATTAGAAGGGTGATCTAGAGTCGACTAGACAGAATATAATTATTGGGGCTCGAATAATATATGTTCGATGAGGTTCCTATGGTAGCTCTATAAAGTAGTGAGACTTAATTACGGTAATTATAATATTTTTAGTATAATTGTAATTACAATAAAATTTTGTATTTAGTTATAATGCTATAAAAGTTGCAAACTTAATTATAATTGAAATTGAAATTTTAGGACTACACAAGTAATTAAATGCAAACTAATTGGATGTGGGTTTTAATTAGAACTATTATTTGGATTTTAACTGAGACTTCTATTTTAAAATTGGAATTATTATTGTATATGAATTGGAACTTCTTTATCTCTATAAATAGAGACAATATGGATCTAAAATTTTTAGAACAATCATAATACATAATTCTATAGTAATTAAATTTGGAGGGAGGGGAAGAGTGTAATTATTTTCTTATATTTTTTCATATTACATCTCAGGCCAAGTAAACTATATCCAATGAAGCTGCTTGCACAGGGAGCCGCTCTAGCTGTTTCTTCACAATCAAGATTTTTATAGACTTGATTGAAATTAGGATAAATTTATTCGTAAAACATTGTCAACAATGTTATATAGGTGATAAAAAAGTGTTAATTGAAAAGATAAATTATTCAAATGACAACAAATAATGTTGTGAACTACACTGAAAATATCTTCTGATCCACAAGCAAATGTATGACGCGTACGCAAGCGATGTGACAGTACTGGAAACACCAAGGTACAGATTCTACACGTGTAGAAATGGTTTGCAAACAGGTTTAGCTGTTTCTTAAACATGAAGACTTTCATATTTATCTTCTGGAACTAGAACAGTCCACACGCAATATACGACAGAATATGCAAGCGATGTGACGTTACTGAAATATAAGATTAATAATTTCTTTTTTCAGTTTATTGGGCCTCTTCGAAACTTATGCTTTTCAGAAAACAAAAAAATCCCTAGAACTACGAGAAACGAACGAGGATGCAAAATATCTAAAAATTGAAATCAAATCGAGAGAACAATGGAAAATAATGACGAAAACCTGTTGGTGCTACAGTAATTGTATAACTTTCCACGGCTGGAGTAGATAACAACTCCGACTTCTACATCGCAGAGCACAGCGAGTTCCTTGGCTTTCTTCAGCAACCCATTACGGCGTTTCGAGAACGTCACTTGCCTAGCGCTTTTATCCTCGATTCGCTTTATCTCCAGCTTCTTCCGGCCCATGAATCAAACGGAAATCGAAAAATCCACAAAACGAAAGAAATTAGCTGAACTTTGAAACCATTGCTTGGTGTGTGCCTATATATATGAATACATGGTTTATACGTATGTATCTAGGGTATCAATCAAAACCAAAGGAGGGAATAGAATCTTGGGAAAAGATATCAAATCTTTTATTTAGCTGTAGACTTTTTTTTTTTTTTAAATCTTTCATTTATTTTACCCACGATATCAAACATTTAAAAAAATCGTACATGGAGTCTGAATGGATGAAAATGTTATGTTGACTGTTCATTGATTAAAAAAATTAACTTTCATCAATTTTAAAAGGATAAAATATTAATTTTGAATTAAAATAAAGCAAAAAATCAAAAAGTTATCCACCCCACACCCTACCCCAACCCTGAAAATCAGTGACCGTCACCGTCGCAGCTACTTAACGCATTCACGATCGTTGCTAACACCAACGTCGATGGTTCTTGTAGAGTTCAGATTCACAATTTTGACGCAAGTTCTTGCAGCAACCAAAATTCAGCTAAAAATGGTGAAAGACTCAATGAAAAAGCTTCAAAAAAGAGAAGAATACCTACAAACCTTATCAAGGGAGGATTCTAAATATGGATGAAGCAAGAATAGAAATTGTTACTGTCCTTAAGTTTTATAGAGCATGCATAAAAAAAGCCCAATAAATGAAAAATCAACCATCAACGGAGTTTACTTCTCAAGTGATATAGGATGGATTTGAAGATTAACCGCGTGAACCGTTGGTCGTTCGAAGCATGCTCCACGCAGGCCATCGACCCCCATAAGGCCCTCTACGTCCCCTTGAGTCGCCT
>CAIGRO010250379.1:0-14655 GCA_903798355.1 Fraxinus baroniana
AATTTCAAAATAGGCACTCAAAACACAAAACACAAAATGAATTCAAAATTCAAAACACAAAACTGAAACACAAAGAGAACGGCCCCTTAGTTTTTTGAAAAATAACTCACACTTTTTATTGTCAAGTAGTATGCTTATTTTAAAATTTATTTAGTTATAAACAATTTTTAAGCTTAAGCAAATGCTTATTCCAATTAAGACGTGGAGAATAGTGTCACTAGCTAGCTTTCAAAAGTTGTTGGGAGTGTATAATGTAGTGACATTTGTATAGTCAACCCCATACGACAAAAAAGCAACTAATCTGTTGTAATTATTGTAAAATATGATTTGACTTTTAAGCTTAATCAACTAATCTCTAATTATTTATTTGAATATTTAGGTCTAAATAGTTATTCTCTTCTACATACAGACGCGTCAATAAGAATCGAATCATACTGCACCTGAATAATCAAACCCACATTCTATCTCAATATTTCGATAAACTTTATCACATTTTTGTATAATAGTTCGAGAAGAGATTTAATATTACAATGGTATTACATTAGAACTTGAACGTAGGGATGACTATGGGGTTGGTTGGGAGTGAAGGCGATCATTACCATCCTCATCATGTCGAGAATAATAAAAAAATTCCATTTTTGCCTCCTCATTTAAATTTTAAAATATGATTTAATTAAAAAATAAAACACAATCCGAGGCGAATTTAAGAAATTTGGGGCATGATCATGATCATTATTCTCGTCCCTACCCCATTTACTAATCAGGGTGGAGTTAAGCTAGGTTGGGTCGAATATTTTGTCATCCCTATTTAAAAGTTATTAATTAAATTAATTAGAATTTTTGAAATAAATAGTGGCCCCCACAATGATTAATTAATATTCCGTAATTAAATTACATTTTTTTGAGAAATTAAGGTTGATTCACCCAATAATAACTTCTCCATCAAGGATTAAAAATTTGAAAATAGAATCAAATTGTTCCTAAGATGAGTTGATACTTGTTAGAATAACGGTCTAATTTTTTGGGAGCGTGGATATGAGTATTCAAATGGTAGATGATGCCTTTGTTTAGTTCTCATTATTTTCAAAATATATATTTTTTTCTTATTTTCAATTACACATTTTTCAATAAAATAATATTAAATTTAAATTCAATTTTTTTTTAATCACACAATCTCCATCAAAAGTACTATTACAAAATACATTTTGAACAAAAACGGGGCTCAAATAGGCTCATCGTTTTTGCAAGCTATTCAAATGGTAGGTGATATGTTTAGTGTCAGTTAAAACAAAATTTTATGTTTAGATTCTTTAGTTAGTATAAATATTGAAGCGCGGAAAAATTTGGGCAAAATTGCAATGGAGGTCCTCAACTGGCTCCCATAATTTTTTTAATTTTTTTTTTCTAATTTAATATTGAAATTTAGTATTAACTTATTTTTACCCTTTACACATTAAAAAAATGTGCATATTTGACATTTTAAAAAAAGGCTACTAAAGACTAATTTGCAACAAACTTATAAAGTCAGAGATGGCTTGAAGGACCAATTCACTATAAAACTTCTCTCAATTACAAATAAAATGTCTATTAAAGAATAATTTGCTACCACTGTTTGAGTCAAATTATTTTTTTCATTCTCATTCTTCTACTCATTTTCAACCACATATTTTTCAATAAAATAATATTTTCCATCACATCATTATCTTTTTCAACCACATATTTCAGGGACGGATTCAGGATTGGATCCAAAATCGGGCTACAAAATTTCAAACGGGACTAATACGTAAAAAAAAAATTTTTACACATGAAAAACTGTTGGTAAAAAAAAATAAAAAATGGGAAAACCTTACAATTTTTTTTGGGGCCTTTGCACCCCCCGACCCCCCGTATCCGTCTCTGACATATTCTCCGTCGCATAAAAAAACATGCATTATTGACTAAAAATGTGCACCAAACATGAGCAAAATTAAAAATTCGATCATGGGTTTTGCCGCAAATTTAAATTAAGGCTAACTTATGTCAAGTCAAATAGTTTAAAAACCTAAAAATTCGTGTTTGGAAATTGTGAAGGAACCGAACATATAGCGCACAGCTTAAACGGCACGGTGTAGACTAATAGAACACAACTCCCGTGACATGATTTAATTAATGAAGAATCATAAATTCAAAGTGAAGCTCAATTAAATTCACCTACAACACAACACCTCGTACCCTGTGAATTCTGCCATCTTTTGTACTATAATTTGGCTCCTCTCCTTAATTTCTACTACATATATTTATCGCTGAGACAATAACGGCTACAATGTCAAGAAGAACCAATATGGCGCCACCACCCCGCAGCCGCAGAACCCGCCGGAAACAACCCAACTTCACCTCCTGCCACCACCTCGATAAAGAAGAAGAAGAAGATGGAGAAGGTGGGTTTGAAGAGGGAACATGGAGATTTCAAGCTGAATTATTGAGGGATGAGTGTAGTTTCTTAAGAACGGAAAGAGAATATGCTTTGAAGAAATTGCAGAAGAATAGAGTTAAGATGGAGCGGACACTTCAATCAGCTGTTCATACCCTTATTTCTGTGAGTTTAAATTTTTACCTACGAGATGGTGGCTTGATTAGAAAGACGAAACTTGGGAGTCGACTGCTCGCTTGAGTTTTTTCTGGCATTCTATCCTAAAAGGCTCAAACGAGCAGTCGATTCCCAAGTTTATGAGGTTTTGATTTCTTTAAAATAAGTTTTATTTATGGGTTTATATATCATTGATCCACTGAGAGCACTTGTGATTTCAAAGTTACTTTCTAGAGAAGTAACGTTTAAGCACGTGCTCTTACTCAATTATTTTGTTCGTTTACAGGGGAAAAAGAAGATTTCTGAAGGCAAGAATGATAATGCAGTGTTGGAAGAAGAGATTGAAGATTTAGCAGAGAAATTAGACGAGTTGCAGATGAACTTAAGGATTAATACGAGTCGAAAGCTTGATAAAGAGAACTCTGTTTCTGATTATAGAAGCAGAAATAAAGCCATCGGTGTAAGAATTATATCTCCCTTTCCAATTTTTTGATTGGAAATCTTTCATCATATGTTAATTTGCTTTCTCATGGTATTTTGGTTCTTTTTGTGTTGTTTTCTATCAAGTTTACCTCAGATTTGCCATAAATTTTATTTTTTCTCAAAGAAAATGAGATATTTGAGCTATGAACATGCCTTTGATTTTGAATAGAAAAGGTTCTGCAGGTGGATAAGTTGAGACGAAAAACGGAAGGGTTCTCAAAGGGCATGTTAGATAGAGTCGAGGAAGATTGCAGTCCATTGCTTTCTAGTAGAGCCAATAGTTCAGTTCCCGGTTCTGCTTCTACTTCCAAGCGTGTTGATCGGTTTATTGAACCATCTACCTTTTCCACCCGACAATCGTATCAGGCAAAGTTTCTGAATCTTTTACGTAAAATTTTACATTGTTATCCGTTGCTGTTTGTTGTCGAACTTGCCAAGAAAAAGCTGCTTTTTTTTTTTTCGTTTACAATTTGGTGAAAAAAAAAAGTTATATCGACAGGAACCAGTGTCGTTAGAGGAAAACAAATGCTCAGGACGTTGCAAGACCATTATCAGTAGGATTGTAGAGCAGGTGAGAGTCGAGAATGAGCAGTGGTCTCAAATGCAGCTAATGCTGGGACGGGTGAGGGGTGAAATGGACGAACTGCAGGAATCCCGCGATTTCTGGGAAAGTCGTGCTCTTGATTTAGATAGTGAAATTCAATCCTTAAGACGTGCGGTAAGAGTTCCTCAATCTTATATTGACTGGTTGAGCATGGTTCGAGCTATAATAAATATCTATTACTGATGCTGTAAAACTCTGTGGTTAGGTGGTTGTATATGTTCTCTCATTGCAGAGACTTGTGAAAAAAAAAAAAGTAGCTTTTAAGCTACTTTTAAACAAAATTTTATCTTCTTACATTTGGAGGAGACATTCGAATCATCTGCTATTCTTTCTTCTGATAACTTTAGGTGGTAATGAAATATTCCCTTTTTCATAGGTGAAAGAATGGAGAAAGAAAGCTCTAGGTTTCGAAAACAAGGCTAATGAACTGAAATTCGAGTTATCTTCACTCAAAGGGGTGCTTCAAAGGTCAAAAACAGAGCTGAACTCAGATCAAAACAAGAAGGTAGGTTCAGTTCCAGATTTATGTCCAGTTTCCCTACGCAAACAACTCGAAAAGGAAAAACACGAACCGAGTTCTCGTTTGGAGGAAGACTATAATATTGACGATAAAGTGCATAAATGGGAGAAAACCGACGAAGAGCTGAATAAAGAAGAAAGGATTGAAATAATGCCGACCAAAAATTTGCCGGCTATTTCTTTGGGAAAACAGCTCGCAAAGGAGAAGCTTCGTCGTGCTATCAAAGGCAGCAAACAGGAACTCTTAGGGAATGGAAGAATAAAACCACAAGCGTGCAACACCGGACTCGTGAATCCAAAACGATCCCCATTAAAAGAAATTGAGAATTCGAAGGCATATTCTCGTTTCAATCTTTGATGGCATGTTCGGCGTGTTTGATTAGATCGATTAAGAAACCAAAACAAGTTATGAAAGTGCCTGAGAACTATTGTTATATCAGTATCAGAAACTGAAGGAGTTGAAGAGAAGCATGAAAATATTGAAATCTGATCCGAATGGTCGACCAAAAATATTGAAATTCTATCTTCCATCGACTCAGATAGCAAGAAGGATTTTATAGCATTCGACAATAATCTTGTTTATTTATGTTGTTTGGTGATATCTAATGCTGAATATCAAACGCACAATTTGTTCTGAAATGACTCAACTCTAAGTCCTGAAACGATCTCTCTGTGGAACGAATTTGTTCCCCATTACGAAACTAGCTGCAAGATCACGTTCAATAGGAATCCATTAAATGAGCTTGATAAGCGAATGTATTCTCGAATGATTGTGTGAGACACAGTACCAATTCATTGATTGGATCAATTTGCTGCTTCGAAGCTGTTACTTCCATAGGTAATTGTTCTGGTTAATTTCTTTGAAGATGGCTGAAGAAAATACTCGACCTTGTTCGACTTTTGTTGATTTTCCTCCCCTCTTGTAAATCCTACACAGAACCCAATAATCTAGCTGCAAAAATGAAAACAAATTTGTCAACTTTACGTAGGGAAACAAATTAAATGGACATTTCATTTGTATTCCTTGGTGTACTAGGCGGTTGAATAACAACATATTCATTCATAATCCAAGTGGTATTATTCCCATTTGGAGGTTTGCCTTCATAGAAGGCTAATGTCTTCCTAGTTCCAACAACTTGATTATCGTAATAAATGGACTCGTTGGCTTCGACGGCCTTCCTTCCAGTAGCCAGTCTCGGATGCTCGATTTGGTCGCTTGCCATTTCGATATTCAAGGTCCCTTGGTGTGAAAAATTACCATTTATTTCCCCCGTATTCGAGTTTAACTCCGTCTCACGAAGTGGAAAATACAATTTTAGTGCATCATAGCAAATTGTTCAACCACTAAATGCATATTGAAATATTATACTGCACAACTACATAGATTTTAAGAAAGATGAGTGAAAAAATTATCAATTGTACTATGCATCCCGACCTGTCATAACAGAATATTAACCAAAAGTAAAAGAAAACGCAACCCTTTTAAGAAGTTAAAGCCATTAAACCAGTTAAATTCTGGGTATTATGATGGTAAAGATTGACATCCTGGACCTGTACAAGGGGATTTGCTCGTTCAAGACCTTCTTCTTCAAGTAATAAACGAAGATCTCGCCTTCTGAGGGGACAGAACCGATATCCCAGAGGTAGTGAATCGACAAAAACAGTTTTGCATGGTGGTTGTTCTTGATCATCTTTAGGATTAATGGCTTTCTCAGAAGACTCCCTTTTGGAGGTTGAAGAGGATACTCTTCACAAAGAAAAAAAGAGGAATCTTCTGTCTTGTTTGGCATGGAGTCATGGTCGACCAAAAGAAGCATAAAAAAAGGAAGTCCAAGTCATTAAAATCGAACAGCAATTGACACATGTACAACACTTAAAATCACCAATTTTCTATGTTAAAAATTATGCATGTCTAGCCATGTAGAAACAAATCATACCTAAAATCCTATCATGTAAAACAAAAATGACGTAGCAAAGAAAGAAACAGCAAATTCATAATCTCAACAGAAAATTAGAAAAAATAAATAAATTAGGAATGTCCCTCCCGAATCAGCATTTTCCCCCATATTCATCGACCCTCATTTGTTAACTTTAGAGAGGCGTCCTTCATTAACTTCAAGCTAAGACTATTGAATCGTTCGCGTGAATATTGCCTGGATGCTTTTCTCCAATCGGTACCAGCCTTCATCATTGCAGCAAATTCTTCGTAGCTTATTCGTCCGTCCTGCACATCAATGAAAGAAGATGAATAAAAATCTTTTACACAGAACAGCAAAACCAACAATTTATTTGGTGATTCAGCTATATAAAAATTAACGATGTTTATTGATTCAGTTAAATACGCAAGCACAGAACTGACCTTATCAGTATCAACATCATGCATGATAGCATTGATAACTTCCTCGCTATTGGCATCATCTTCATCACTCAAAGCGTGCCGGAGCTCTTCAATCTCTATATATCCACTCTCATTTCGATCAAAAAATGAAAAAGCTTTATGTAGGTGCTCATCATTGGCCATCTTTCTAATATGCACGGAAACAGCAACAAACTCCCCATAATTCAAGGTTCCATCGCCATCAACATCAGCCTGTAATATTCGATGTAGACTTCTTAATAAATACAAATTACAAGCACATTCAACTCAACTCAGCTAAACCTTATCTTATACTCCACCAGTAGATAAGCCTTATCCCCACCGACTAGGCGACATTTTGTGTGTGCGTGTTCATAGATCCCAAAAATCTGAGAGCTAAATATGGGCTAAAGTAACAATAAGATGAAACAGTTCAAAGCAGAAATGCAATGTGGACTCACCGCAGAATAACAGTTAAACTCGATATGATCATGAAGACACACTTACTAGGATTAACCCAAAATTATATGAGATGATTTTGCCATCAACAAGAAAGTAGGTTTTATGGGCTTTTGTATCATATGCATGTAGAGAAGGAGATAGCTATAACTGAAATACTTTCTGAGGATGAGTTAGAAAGGTTGGTTTCAACAAGAAACAACTTTATAGAATATTGCCATTAGAAAGGTAATGAAGTAAGAATGAAAGAGAAGGGGCGTGCAAAAGATAACCCTTACAGCTTCCATGAGAATCTGAAGATCAGCATCAGGTATCTGATGACCAAGCTTTCGCAGACCAATTTTAAGTTCTTCAAGATTAATTATGCCCCTCTTTCCAGTGTCCATCGCATCAAATGCTTCCTTAATTCCTGCCACTTCTTCCACAGACAAGTGCTCGGCCACAACCTGTACAAGCAGAATTCCAATAAATAACCATCAAAAAAGGAATCGTAATATAATACAAGTTCTGTTTTTTCTTTTATATATATATTTTTTTTGGTTCCACAGAAAGCCATAGGTCTCTGGTTGTAGAGGGACGAGAAAGGGGAAAAGATTTTATAATAAAAAAACCATAAAGTAAACTTTGTAAGCACCCTTAGAGCCCTTTTCTTGAGCTTGTTCATCACAGAAAACTGTTTGAGCCTTGCTTTCACAGTCTCACCCAATGAGACATTTGGTGCCTTCTTTGCATTTTGTAGCCAAGGATGCTCTGCATTCCAATATGAGAACTCATAAGGAATTAGTCTGGATTTCTTCTCCTCATATATTGCATACGGTTTAATTTGATGTAAGCAAACATTACCGAGAACTTGCTGAGCTGTGAGGCGCCGGTTGGGATCTGGATCGAGCATTTTCTTTACAAGGTCCTTTGCATTGTCGGATACTTTAGGCCAAGGATCTCTCTTGAAATCAATGACAGATCGAATAATTGCTTGTGCCACTCCTTGCTCAGTTTCTGCACATTCAGAACAACACATAAGAAGATTGACTAAAAATAATGACGGGCAAATATCACTTCATCTTTGTGAACATGATCAGAAAGAAACAATTAATTAAGCATAATTATGCTTCAAGAACTTCAGTGTTTCTATTCGCATCTAGTGCCAGTATCCATGTATGGTGAACATATGGTCATAACCTGTCTAGAAAGTAACTTGGAGCACTGGGGATAAATCAAGAAAAAATCACGAATTTTTCCAGTTGTCACAGTTTTTCCGAGGAAGTAGGTTCACTCTCCTTCTACTTCCACGACATTTTTGTTTTGGTTTACTAATTCATGCAATGAACCCATTCCTTTTTTATTTAAAATAAAGGTGGTGAATTCCTTTGTTGTCAAGAAACCTATCATTTATCATGAAATTCTATTCCATTATATAATTGCATTGCATTCTAGTCATTCTTAATATTTACCACTAAATTTTAGGTTTATATATTATTTCGACATTTACTAAGTTTGAGTAATAAATTGGTGCTTGTTACAGTGTTCATGTCATATTATACTTCTACATTTTAACAATGGTCTCAAGGAAATCTAGTGCCTCTATTTTTCTGAATCCGGACAACATATTCTACTTCAACTCTAGACCTTAAAAAATGAAATAAAGAAAGCAACTATTGAAACAAACCTGCCCAGAAGGGCGGAACTCCACAAAGCAGAATATAAAGGATAACTCCAGCACTCCACACATCAACCTCTGGCCCGTAGTTGCGTTTTAGAACCTCTGGAGCCATATAGTAAGGACTTCCCACAATCTCATTGAAGCGCTCACCTGAAGGCCAAATTTAGAAGGTGTTTGATGGGGATTAAAATTAGATTTTTAGTAGATTGTAATAAAAGTTTTTAAAATGTGTGGTTGAAAAGTTGTGGGACCATAAAAGATGTGATTAATATTGATTGTTTGACTTTGACTTGGATTAAAATCAGATTTTAATCCGGACCAAACAGGGGCTTAATGAATATAGACCTGAGTTAACAGGGCAAATGGTCTTCGAGCTCAATGCCGAAGACATTCTGATAAGAATGTTCCTTACCTGGTTTAAAGAAGATTGACAGACCAAAATCAATTGCTTTCAGTGGAGCTGTTTCTTTCTTATTTGCAAAAAGAAAATTTTCAGGTTTGAGATCGCGATGTATCACTCCATGTCTGTGGCACATCTGCACAATGAAGGCGCAATAAAGTGTTTGTTACTCCAGGACTATAATTAGCAGATCAAATAACGAGTGAAATTTCAATAACATAGCCAAAGTAAAATAGATGATTCCAACAACCGAGAATCACCATATATTTGATGGAAAATAAAGAGTTCAGATAGAGTACATCGATTCGAAATATCAAATTTATTTCTTGCATAGAATTCTATGCGGACTATGCCTACATGATTAAACAGAAGACAAGATTAGATAAGGCTACAACATAGAATTGGAGTTCGAGCCTAATTAAACAAAAGAAAGCAGGCAAAAATAGGCTCAATTTGTTTACAGAGCTAATACAAGTAGTATATTGTTTCCAATTAAAACTTCCCATAATAATATGAGTACTGTACATTACAGAATACATGTGTGCTTAGTTAGAGGAATTTGTGGGAATAAAGTAAATTTGAAGTAGCATTTGTTATTAAAGATAGTTTGCAGCAATTGCATCTTAATTAATCATAACATTCAGCAGTTCCTTCTCACTAAAAAGCAAGAATTGATGTTGGCAAAGAAAATTCACAATATTCCTAAGTATCTTAAGCCTATTTCTCCACTACTCATTAGAAACTTTCGAAAATAAAAGATTAGAGGAGATGTGCGAACACCTATTTCTCCACTACAACAGTGGACGAACAAATGAAAACGATAACCATGTTCAGCACCTGTTATGTCATACCAAGAAAACATTCGAGTGATATGTGAGACTGCCAAGGAACATTCCAACACTCATCTACGCAGTACATAAAAAGAGAATAACAAAAAACTATTTAATTGAACCATTAGAAACAGTTAATAATATTTCTACATTAATTTTTTTAAGTCTTTATCAATTAAAAAAGGGTAAAATTTCACCTGAACAACTTCAACAATGGTCTTCATAATGAATGCAGCTGCCCTTTCCGTATAATGTCCCCTCGCCACTATCCGATCAAATAATTCACCACCTTCGCACAATTCCATCACAATATGTACGTCACTTTCATCCTCGTAAGTGTTCTTCAAGGTCACGATATTTGGGTGCTTAGGCAAATGCTTCATGATCTCAACCTCCCTCCTAACATCCTCAATATCCACTGCAGTCCTCAGCTTCTTCTTGGATATGGATTTGCAGGCGAGTTTCTCACCAGACACCACATCAGTACACAAATACGTGATCCCAAATTCACCTCTGCCAAGCTCGCGCCCAAGATCATACCTTTCATTAATATTATGACCTGTCGGATCTTTCAACACAACAAGCTTGTTTGAACCCCCAGATCCATTATTCGCACCGTAATCTAAGGAAAAAGGGTTCGGTTTATTCTTCTGTTTCTTCTTCTCAGAAGCACCATGAGGTGTCACACAGCAATTTCCCATGATTCACAAAGATCAAATCTTCCAATTTCCCTTACAAAAATATACCCCACGAAATAATTTCAAGGCATGTCAACAAATCTTGAAGAACTAGGTTTTTTTTCTTAAACAAATCTCCAAGAAATATCCGATAATTCATAAAATTATAATTAAGAAAAACAACCCACAAAAGATTTGATATTTAATAATAAAAATGAACGGAGAAACAATGAAACATATAAAATTAAAATGCTGAAATTATAAAAACGAAAAAAGAGAAAGAAAACAAACCTTAAATGTATAATATATATTTAATTTTCTTGAATGTGGTCAAAAGCAGACTTGTTGAATCAAGAATACTATGACTCAGGGATGTGAAAAGAAAATTCAAGGTGTGAATCAGTCATGGATATGGGTACAGAGAGAGAGAGAGAGTCAAAAAGCTCTTTTAGCATACACTTTTCTCTCTCTTGATCTCTTGAAGTTCCAAGCCTCGTGTTGTGTCTGTTCTCTCTCTTTCCACTTTTTTCTCGTTTACCTTCTTCTTTTTGCTTTTACTTTTTGTTGGTATTAGATTTTGATTTTGCTTCATTTGTTGTATACATATTCGTTCACTTCTATTCCTAGAAACTGAACAAAGACGGAATAGATTGAATAACCCCCTTTTTACTTTATCATTTTATCCAAATTTTTCGAAGTTTATATCCATTTTATCTAATTCTTTGTTATATTATAGCTTTTCTTTTTCAAAGATTTTTACATGGTAAAATGTCAAAAAGATTAGCACTTAGCCTGTCATTTTTACATGATTATGGTTAGGCCAACTTAGTGAAATAGAGCAAGATAGAATATTTTGCATTGTAGAACTAGTTCAATACGAGTTATGCTTCAGCAAGATCCAAAAAAAGTAAAATTTTCATATAAAGGGCATGTTCGGTAGAGATTATAATCGGATTAAAATTGAAAAATTAGTTGTTATTGTTAATTTTTATTAGACGAGTGAGACCCAATAACGTTCATATTTTCAATTTTATTTGAATTTTAAGCACGACTGAACACACCCAAAGTTTTATACTTGCAATTTTATATATGTATGTGTGTCAGTGTGTGTNTAAAATTTTCATATAAAGGGCATGTTCGGTAGAAATTATAATCGGATTAAAATTGAAAAATTAGTTGTTATTGTTAATTTTTATTAGACGAGTGAGACCCAATAACGTTCATATTTTCAATTTTATTTGAATTTTAAGCACGACTGAACACACCCAAAGTTTTATACTTGCAATTTTATATATGTATGTGTGTCAGTGTGTGTAAAACAAATGATGTGAATTGTGGGCTAGGAATTTCTTGACCTTGACTCGGAGTTTTATAGTGCCATGTCAAGTTGCGTCTTTATAGAGGAGTTGGATTGTTAAAAAAAAAATTGACGTGGGTTGTGAATTATAATTTTTTTTTACCTTAACTTGATAGTTTTTCACTTTTTTAAGGGAAAATTGCAACCACAGTATCAAACTTTTCAGATTTTTACAGACTTTGTCCATACATTTGTTTTGTGCCACTCACAGTACCAAACCTTTAAAAAACTCGCACATGCAGTCCAAATGGAAGGTTTTCATCCAGTTAACCGTTAGTTGACCAAAAATAATAGATTTGACCAAATTTTAAAAGGGAAAAATGGTAACTTTCTTTTTTTTCATATAAAAAAGAATTAAAATAAAATAATTAAATAAAAAAAACTATTATCTTCTCCAACCACCCCACCCCAACCCAATCCAACCCAACTCAACTCCACACTCCACACTCCATTCGCCATCCTCAACACGGCGGAGGCTCCACCTCGTCTGTTCCAGTCTCCAACCAACATCCGGTTCCTGATTCTCCAATGGTGGAGACAGACATCGTCATCATTTAGGTCTACATCAAGTTCACCTTCTGTAGCAAACCTGTCGCCCATAAGAGAGCCAATGGGGGAGAATCAGAAGTTGAGAGTTGAAGAGTGTTTTCAGCAGATGAATATTGGGGTTGTTGGTGGTTTTACTTCCCAACAAATACTAGAATTTGGAGGTTTGGCCTCGGCTGGAACCCTGTTTTCTGTGCTGTCGATGATGATTAGTTGCGATTATGCTAATCCCGTTTTCTCTGGCGAAGAAGGGTCGGATCGTGGTGGTGATAGGAAGGAAGACCAAGTACAGCAAACGATGCATGTTCAGTTTCAACAAACGATGCAGGTTTTGTCTACACCATTGGAGAATCAGGGACCGGATGTTGGTTAGAGGCTGGAACAGACGAGGTGGAGCCTCCGCCGTGGTGACGATGGCGGATGGAGTGGAGTGGGGTGATTGGAGAAGATAATAGGGTTTTTTAGTTTTTGATTTAATTATTTTATTTTAATTCTTTTTTATATGAAAAAAGGGAAAGTTACCATTTTACCCTTTTAAAAGTTTGTCAAATCTACTATTTTTGGTCAAATAACGGTAAAATGGCTGAAAACCTTCCATTTGGATTGTAGGTGCGAGTTTTTTAAAGGTTTGATACCTCGGGTGGCATAAAACAAATGTTTGTGCAAAATCTGCAAAAATCTGAAAAGTTTGGTACCGTTGCTGCATGTTGTGTAGCCCTACTTGAACCATTTTTAAGAGTTGGATTGTTGTATCACTTCCAATTGCATATATAAAAGTTAAATGAAGGTTTACTCAATAGGTACAAACACAATAGTTAATTTAAGCATACGCTACTTCGATTTAGTTAGCATATTTCATATAAGGTATTTCATTTGTTTTATGAAAAGCGAGCTCAAAATAGAATATGTGTATACTTTGACATTTCATTCTCACCTAGCATGTTGGACGCTTTGTTGCCGACAAATAATCTGATTTTGTTATATTTCTCGATAATTTTGATTTGTTTTTCTTATGTGCGTGTGCGTGTGCGTGTGTAGATTTTGATGATTCAATAATTTCTTCCATGGGTAGCGGCAAGAATACTCCAATTGTTGTCTACATTTCAACCCATAAATTGACACCCATTTTATTAAATAATATGAGAGAGAAATGATAGTAGACTTTGTTTGGTGCCACATTCAATCCATGATGGCTAAGTTTAACTATTAACTAGAAACAAGTTTGTTTACATATACACATGTTTGACACATATTCTCATCTCATTTTCATTCTCATTTTTTTTTTCTTTCTTCATTTCATCCACAAATTCTCCTAATAAAATAATATTACACGCAAATCTAAAACTTTTTATAATTTTTGCACTACACATTCTTCCGTCAATCACTATTCCAAAAATTATATTCTCTAAAAATGGTTTTTTTATTGGCCATAAAATAAAATACAATCACTTATTTGAAAATAATATGTATTTTATTATCAAATAAATAACTTCTACTTGTAAAAAAAATTATGAGATGTTAAATACCAAATATATTTCAAAGTAAGATTTAGGGTTGATTTCATCTTTGGGCACCGAACTTTCAGTGAAATTTAGATTAGTTCACCTAACTTAAATGTGTCATAACAAGATTGTTGAACTTCAATTTACTTACAATACAAGTCCCTATTTGTCATCCATTTTCTCAAACATTGTTTGCTACAGTAAACAATTTCTACCACATCTCAATAAAATATTATACACTCAAACAAATAAAATTATTTTACTTTTTAACCACACATTCTCCAAAAAAATATTATTCAAAACTTATTTCTTCTTCTAAAATGGAAGACGAACAGTCCCTAATTCATTTTGTTCGCCCTTGTTCTTAAGTAAATACATCACCTCATGTTGTGACTATAGATCTTAAAATTAATGATGAATAAAGTATTGAGTACGCTCCATTGAGAGGATTATCATCGATTTCCAAACGGGGAATTATTTTCAAAAGGGTAAAAATCACAAATACCTTACATATATATAAAAATTCACATTTTGCCCCCCCGGGGCACATCAAGTTGGCAAATGAAGGGCATTCCTAGGTTTACAATCTCAGTGTGGGGAGTTCGATTCCTGGTTGGAGCAGTTGAGTGATGTAATAATCAATATTGGTTGGAACAGTTTGGTGATGTAATAATCATGGAGGAAGACTCCCTTGGG
>CAIGRO010250381.1:0-20393 GCA_903798355.1 Fraxinus baroniana
CATTGAAATTAGGTCCTAGTTAATTAAAGAACATATCTTACCCTTTCTAAGGTAAAGATATAGCCATTTTCAAATTTTAATGTAACATCATCTATGCCTTCAACTCTATAGGCAATATGCCCATCACAACATCTCTACCATTGATCTTCTTAAAAGAATTAAACCAACTCCTTTTAGAAGACATGTGGAAGGTGCAACCAGAATCTAAGATCCATTCTTGGATCTGATTCTCACCATCAACATTGGCAGAATCACAGTTAAGAGAAGGCTTAGTCACCACATGGACATCAATAGAATTAGAATCACTGGGTTCAACTAAATTCCATTCATCAATTCCTTTACCTTTAATTTCATTCTTCTTTTTAAAGCAGTCTTTTATAAAATGTCCAGTTTTCTTACACCTGTAGCACTTCTTATTCCTAGTCTTAGACTTAGACCTGTCCCTACTCTTAAACTTTTTCTTATTATTGTTTCCCTNCCATAGCACTTCTTATTCCTAGTCTTAGACTTAGACCTGTCCCTACTCTTAAACTTTTTCTTATTATTGTTTCCCTAATTATTAAAGCCTTTTTATGGCAGCCTTGACCTCTTTATAGGTATCAAAAATGGCATTCAAAAGTACAACAGCCTTATACTCATCAGAGACTTTATCACCAGCATTGGTGATATCTTGAACCAACTTAGTGAAGTTATCAAGATTGTCTTCTATGTTCCTAGAGGTATCTAACTTAAAACTAAAGAACCTCTGTAACAGAAACAACTTATTAGGTAAGGACTTAACAAGGTACAATTTCTCTAATTCATCCCTTAAGGCCTTAGCACTTTCTTGCTTTCCTACTTTCCTTAAAACTTGATCAGACAAATGCAAAATAATAAAAGTATATGCAAGCTCATCAGCTTCAATATTTGATCAATTGTCATAGTTAAAGGAAAGGTTTGCGTTATTACTTTAGCAATTTTTCGCTGAACAAAAAGAACCTTTCATCTTTTGTTGCCAAATGAGAAAATCTTTTTTCCATCAAAAACACCAAATTTAAAAGTATGTGCCATGATTATATTATTCAGAAATGATACAAAGTATTTCAAGAAAATCGTATAACTCTGACAGCTGATGCACTTAAGAAATAAGTAGATTGATCTACATAAATAGATAAAAGGAGAATAGGTCACAGTGAATAAGCAGTAAACAATTATCACAGTCATTCAAGATTTACAAAAGAATTCTAGGCAACAACACAAAACAGAATCAAGAAAGTAAGCTAATAAACAAAAACAAGTAGAATCAATCTATACAGTAGGATAGAATTAAATGACAAGAACTACAGTCACCCAAGAATGATCAAATTCACCAAGATTTCGTGAGAATCATGTTCCCAGGTATAGACACAATTTGATCATTAAAAAACAATGATAACAGGAATAATGAATTAGACACAAGGGAGGGAAAGTTCAGTGTTAGGAAGTGCAAACCAGTGGGTAGCTTATGATTAGCCACCAACACAATACACCTTAGTGCAACAGGGAGACTCGAAGGTCACAGCAAGGAGGTGGTGTTCCACCAAATACCACAAAGGAAATCAAGAGTCCAAGATACCCCAACACATATAGTATCTCTATCAAACCAAAAAATAAGAACACGAACACCAGACACCTTTCACAGACTCAGTTCCAAACGAGTACATACAAAACCCCAAAGAATCGAAAGGAACAATGGAGCTAGGGTTTTCAGTTTTCCGGCGATTTAGGAATGAAGTCTGGAAATTAATTTTCTAGCCTCCACAACTTAATCGAAGACTCTAAATCAGCCAAGAAAGGCTCTGATACCACTGTTATACAAATTACAAACTAAAAATGACAGATCGAACAAACTTGAAACCATAATACATTTGAACTACTCCTAACAACCACTGAACATCAAGATACCAACGATCAGAGGCTCAGAATACTATCACCATAAGATCAACACCATGAAAGCCCAAATCTACTCAACCCTCATGATTCACAGGCCAAATGCGTAGCTTCTTCTATGGACTAGAAGCGCTAAACGTTACCAATAATCAAAGCAAGTTTCTTTCCCCAGATTCACAAAGAAAATCAACTCTAGAAACAGATTTGTGGATTCTTCACAAAATACCAATGAATGAGAAAACCAATCGATTACCCCAAAAAGAAACATAGGCTTTTGCCAAGAAGAAATCAAACAAAGTTGCAATCAGTTAAACACGTTTAAGGCTAGACCAGTTATTGGGCTAAGAAAGAACCTGGGCTTCATTTCAGTTATAATGGATAATAAGTAATTGGGTCGAAGGCCATTCATCATTGCCTAAGTGGGCTGGACTGGCATCATCACAGCCTTACAAGTTTGACTTGGTGTCTCCATAAACCGACTATTAGTGCTAACTCCAAAGTGATATTGGGTCTAGTAGAAGTTAAATAATGCAAATTTCCAACGAGATTGCGAAAATAAGATAGATTGATAAATTCACAATTTCCATTCCAAACTATTTTTTTTGAACAGAAGTTTTGATAGAATTGTATGATTCCATCTTGAATCTCTTTAGAGTGTCTGATGCATATTTCTTCTGTGAGATAAATATTCCTTCATCAGTTTGCATAACTTCTGGTCCTAGAAAATAAGACATAAGTTCCATACCAGTCATGTCGAAGATACTCGTCATTGCCTCCCTAGATTCTGCAAACATACTTGGATCATTTCCTGTAAAAATTAAATCCCCCACATACAAACATATAATAATTATATTTCCGTGTGAATTAGATTTGATATACAATGTGGGTTTGTAAGGGCACTTAAGAAAATCATTTTCTTGGAAATATGTGTTAATTCGAGTATACCAAGCCCTTGGAGCCTGTTTTAATTCATAGAGAGCCTTTTTTTAATATGAGAACTTTGCTTCCATGACCTTTTTGCACCTAACGAATGGGCTGATCGGCATAGACCTCTTCTTTAAGAAAACCATTCAAAAATGTAGGTTTCACATCCATCTTATGTATCTGCTATTTCTTTTGAGCGGCTAGTGCAATAACCATACTTATAGTATCAAGTCAAGTTACAGGTGCAAAAACATCATAATAATCAATACCTACTTTCTGCTTGTACCCTTTCACAAGCAATCGAGCCTTCAACCGGTCTACCTAACCATCTAGTTTGAACTTTGTTTTGTAAATTCACTCGACGTCAATTGATTTCTTTCCATGTGGCACAGAAGTTAGCTCCAATGTATCACTTTATTCTATAGAATGAATTTCTTCATCCATGGTATGAATCCATTTATCATTATGGGTTGCTTCTGCAAAAGTGAGAGGATCACAATCTGCAAACAATGCAAAATTTACCAATTCCTCATTAAACAAATCATTATCATTGGTTATAATATAATTTGTAAATGAACTCGCACAAAACACCTACGAGATGAAATACAAGGTGCTTTAATATGATTCAAAGAAAAGTTACCGGGGACTGTATCATTGTAGTTTTGTAGTGCAATATCAGATTGAGTATCACATATATCAAGTTCATTTAGATTAAGCCCCACCTGTTTATTCTCTTTAGTTGTCCAATCTGAAGCCTCAGTTTCATTGAATTCTACATACCTGCTCACAATGACTTCACCTTTTTTTTTTGGATCAGCATCACTATAACCAATAAAAATGCATTTTGTACCTTTACCATCAAGCTTTTTCTGTTTCTCAGTTGGTATATGAGCATATGCAATGCAGCCAAAGACTCTAAGAGCTTGAACATCTGGTTTATGGCTACTCCATGCCTCTTCAGGTGTCATATCACGAACACTCTTTGTACAACACCTATTTAATAAATAAACTGCACATGACACAACCTCAATCGAAAAGCCTTTAGGTAAATTTTACCTTTCAGCATACTGCATGCCATTTCAACTATTGTCCCGTTCTTCCTTTCGGAAACATCGTTCTGCTATGGTGTATAGCTCGCAGTAAGTTGATGTTTGGTTTCATTATGTTTGCAAAAATTAGAGAAATCATTAGAGGTGTATTCACCACCTATATCTGCACGAAGTACATTTAAAAACTACCACTTTATTTCTCCACAGAGACTTTGAAGTCTTTAAATATGTCAAAAGCGTCATACTTTTGTTTCAAAAAAAATAAACCTATGTTCTCCTACTGTAATCATCTATGAAAGTAATAAAATACCGAAATGTGATTCAGTTTCCATTGATCCATGAATGCCTGACTGTACAAGCTCTAACTACTGGGATGCTCTTCATGACTTTCTTATTGGAAACGAATCCTTGTGCTATTTTCCAATAACACAACTTTGAACAATTGATTAGAGGTAACCCCCGTAACCATTTTCTTATTTGCCAAAACCTTAAACCATTGACGTTTAGATGACCAAAACGTAGATGCCATAACCAATTGATATCCAAAATAGCAGCAGTAAATGAACAATTTTTTTTAAGTTCATAATGGTAAAGAAACATGCAATTGTTTGTCATTTTAACCTTAGCAACAAGTTCATTTTTCTGATTCTTAAGTGTGCAAACTCTTTTGTAATAATTAATTTAAGTCCCTTTTCAGAGAGTTGACCTATACTTAGTAAATTCTAGTTAAAACTAGGAATATAAAAGTCATTAGAAATATGTTCATGGGAACCATCCTTTAACTGTAAAAGAAGTTTACCTTTTTCCATAAGTTTCCAAAATTTACCCCTCCACGTACCGACTCATTCAACAGGGAAATTAACTCCTTTTTCCCACACATGTGATTACTGCATCCAATATCTAAATACCATTCCTCAAGGCGTTCTTCTTCTGAAGCATTGCAAGCCAATAGCAAAGATAATGAGCATGTTGAGAAGTTCTTTATTTATTTATTTTTACAATCAACTTTGCACTTTGATCGATAATGGCCTATTAAGAACGTTGCTTTTGTAATTATTTTTGGACTTGCCAACATACCCTTTTTTTTAGATGTGTGTTGGCAGGAGTTTTTTTTTTCCTCAAAGGAAGTAGTACCTTTGTACTTTTAAATATTACATTTTTTGCTCTATACTGACCTTTATCCACCATCCGATTTGCTTGAGCTGGTCAGATTAATCTTGCTTTGAAAACCTTGTTCCACACTATTAACTTCCCTATTTTTCATTCTATGTGCATGAGAACATAATGAACTCTACAGTCCTTCAATAGTCATATTTGAGAAACCTTCATCTTCAATTGCAGCAACCACATAATCGAAACGACCTGTTTAAGGACCTTGCAATCTTTTCAAATAACCTGCAATTGATTAGCGGCAGATTGAACTCGAGACACATAATCAGATATAGTTTTAGAATTTTTCATGGAAAGGGATTCGAATTCACCACTTATGGTTTGCAACCTTACATTCGTCACCTTGTCATCGCCTTTGTAAGAATTCTTCAACATCTTCAATTCCACTTTAACTATAGTTGTACTCTAAATCTTCTTAAAGACAACCTTGTCTACACATTGATAGAGAAGAAATAAGGCCTTCTTGTCCTTCTTCATGTTTTCCCTCTCGGTACCTTTCTCACCTTGAGTAAGAGCTGTCACAACAGCATTATCAGTAGTTTCTGCATATCCAAGTTCAATAATCTTAGATATCCCCTGAAAGCCAAAAAATACTTTCATCTGGATACACCACCAATCAAAATTGTTTCCATTAAACCTTGGAAGTTGAGGTTGAATTCATCCGTTCATTGTTGTAACCTGCTTACAAACAATCTGGAACAACAAAACACTTTGGATTAACCTAGCTCTGATACCGAATGCAGGAAATTAAAACTTTAATTTCCAAACAAAGAATAAAAGAGACCAACAAAGGAGAATTTTAGCAAAACAAACAGAGAGTAGGAAGAAACAAGATAAAAAAAGAACTTTATTATTCTCTGAGAAATGAATTGTCAAATAAGCAGCAAATGAACACCTATTTATAGGTGATTACATACCAAAACATCAACAAACTCCTAATTATATCAATTTTAAAAAAGATATATTTTTTAAGAAGATCTTTGCACTTACATTGCATAAATTTTTCTACTTCTTCATATTGAAAACTTTGATTGATTGAATCAAACTTGTAAAATTATCATATTTATCAAAATTTCTCATTTTTCTCTTAGTACTTAATTTATTACAATTATTCATTAAAATAGAGATATATTTTGAGAAGATTTTTGAACCTACATTGCATTTATTTCTTCTTTATTTTCTCATTGAAACACTTTGAATGATTGAATTTAATTTTTTATTATCATATTTTTCAAAGTCTTTCATCTAACACTTGAGCTATCATTTATTAATATTCATTGAATTGTTAGCCTTGTCGTGGAAATCTTCGAGAAATCTTTGATATTAGGCTCGGAAATCAACCAAACGATCACCAATCAACCTGCTTGACCCAACAGCCCTTAACACCTTTTGTTGCCTACGTTTTATCCCCACAAAGGAGGCACTCGGTGGTGGTATTTACAAGCTCCAAATGGAGGAAGGAGAAGAAGAAAAACAATGGTTGAATCTCTCAAAACCACCCCCTAAATCGGTTGCCCTCTCATTCTCTCGCGGCTGCCTCTCTCATTCTCTTTTCTCTCCACACTCTTGCACAATACACACACACACACACCCTAGAGAAAACACATGGCTATATATATAGGCATTAAGTTTAGTTTTAGGCCAAAACTCACTCATTATAGGCCAAGTTAAGGGGCTAACAATAACCAAATCCATACATTAACCAAACTACCAACCCAACTAAAACTTAGGCCCTCCAAAGGTGTATTAATTGTTTCCGAGTTGAGCCATCACTTAGANAGGTATTAGGTTTAATGTTGGGCCAAGACTCACTCACAATGGGCCAAGTTAATGGGCTAATAATAATCAAATCCATACCTTAACCAAACTACCAACCCAACTATATCTTAGGCCCTCCAAAGGTGTATTAATTGTTTCCGAGTTGAGCCATCACTTAGACCTTACCTTGTGTTTCAGACCCGAAACACATACCATACTTGCAACATGTACTCACCAGGGCTAAGATCAAAAATGCCCAAGTAGAAGCAAATAATCACAGTAATCAATCAAAAGTAAATATATTTTTCAAAAAGGTAAGTGTTTCAATTTGATATTTAGATTTTTACAATGTTACTTATCTTGAAAGATAAATTGAAGATTTTCTTCAAAATCCCACATTATTCCAAATTAAAAAGTCAAAGTCAACATAAATTCGATTGACCAGGCGGATGTTCGGTTCGTCCAACGGTCAAATTTTTAACCGTTCTAATTTCTGACATACAACGACTAGTTTAGTCATCTGCGGACATCCAATTGCGTAGTCCGGTTGGTCAAAATTTTTGACATTTTGATTGCTATAAATACCATTTCAGTTTGCATTCACTAAAGAACTAGAAGAACGCTTTCTTGTAAAATATCTTCTTTGAACTTACCTTTTTACATTTATTTCATTTATTTCTTCATAACAAAAACTTTGACCACACTCTTGCACAATACACACACGTACACCCTAGAGAAAACACATGGCTATATATATATAGGCATTAAGTTTAGTTTTAGGCCAAAACTCACTCATTATAGGCCAAGTTAATGGGCTAACAATAACCAAATCCATACATTAACCAAACTACCAACCCAACTAAAACTTAGGCCCTCCAAAGGTGCATTAATTGTTTCCGAGTTGAGCTATCACTTAGACCTTACCTTGTGTTTTGGACCTGAAACACATACCATACTTGCAACATGTACTCACCAGGGCTAAGATTAAAAATGCTCAAGTAGAAGTAAATAATCACAGCAATCAATCAAAAGTAAATATATTTTTCAAAAAGGTAAGTGTTTCAATTTGATATTTAGATTTTTACAATACTACTTATCTTGAAAGATAAATTGAAAATTTTCTTCAAAATCCTACATTATTCCAAATTAAAAAGTCAAAGTCAACATAAATTCGATTGACCAGGCGGATGTTCGGTTCGTCCAACGGTCAAATTTTTAACTGTTCTGATTTCTGACGTACAATGACTAGTTTAGTCATCCGCGGACATCCAATTGCGTAGTCCGGTTGGTCAGAATTTTTGACGTTTTGATTGCTATAAATATCATTTCAGTTTGCATTCACTAAAGAACTAGAAGAACGCTTTCTTGTAAAATATCTTCTTTGAACTTATATTTTTACATTCATTTCTTTATTTCTTCATAACAAAAACTTTGATTATTGAATCAAACTTCTTGAATCATTTTTCTCATCAAAGTTTTTCATTTCTCTTTGTGTTTAACTTATTTATATCAATCTTAAAAGAGATATATTTTCGAATAAGATCTTTGCACTTACATTATATAAACTTTTCTACTTATCAATCTTAAAAGAGAGATATACTTTTGAAGAAGATCTTTGCACTTACATTGCATAAACTTTTTTACTTCTTCATATTGAAAATTTTGATTGATTCAATCAAATTTGTAAAATCATCATATTCATCAAAGTTTTTCATTTCTCTTTTCGTATTAATTTATTACAATTATTTATTAAAAGAGAGATATATTTTGAGAAGATTTTTGAATCTACATTGCATTTATTTTTTCTTCATCTTCTCATTGAAATATATTTATTGATTGAATCTAGTTTTTTATTAGCATATTCATCAAAGTTTTTCATCTGACACTTGAGCTATCATTTATTACTATTCATTGAAGTGTTAGCCTCTCTTAGTACTTATCTTGTTTGTATTATTTATCAAGAGATGAATTTCATTGTAAAATCACTTTGATAAAGTGTGTGTTGTGTTGAAACCCCTTAAAAATCAATATTGTATTAGGATCGGTGCTCCTTGTTGAAAGTTATCGTGTGGGTCATATTGAGGTCTCATGAAAGCTCAATAGTGGGCTGTGTTGAGGTCCCGTAAAGCTCAACATTGTATAAGGATCAGTGCTCCTTTCATCATCTCTCTTTTTACTTATCATTTTTATATTTGCGCTTATTATTTAAATTAATCTATTTAGTCTTTACTAGCTTGAATTTAGATTAATTCTTCGAAAAAAGTTTTAAAAACCAATTCACCCTTCTTGGTTAGCCATTCTTGGCCCTTTAGTTTACATTGATTATATCTTGGTATATAGTAAGGATTTAAATTAGCATGTATGATATTTAAGATGTGTGCTTGTGATCTTAAGACAAGAACAACTTTATTCTAACTTTAAAAAGTTTACATTTTGCATGAAAAAGTTATTTTTCTTGGTTATGTTGTTAGTGCAAAGGGTATTGAAGTGGATGAAGAGAAAATCAAAGCTATCAAAGAGTGGCTAACGCCTTAAAGTATAACTGAGTTAAGAAGTTTTCATAGTTTAGGTAGCTTTTATATGCGTTTTGTTAAAGATTCTAGCACATTTGCCACACTACTCACGATGATTGTAAAGAAAATACTAGGATTTCATTGGGGTGTTGAACAAGAACATATTTTTAATACTATTAAGGATATGTTGTGTATCGTACCAATTTTATTACTACCTAACTTTAACAATACTCTTGATATTGACCTAGGAATAGGTATTGGAGATGTCGTGATGCAGGAACAAAGGCCAATAGCTTACTTTAGTGAAGATCTAAGTGGAGCAGCTCTCAACTGTCCTACATATAACAACGAGTTCTATACACTTGTTCGAGTTTTGTAGACATGGAAACATTATCTATGGCCAAAGGAGTTTGCGATTCACACTAATCATGAGTACTTGAAACATTTAAAAGGTCAAGGTAAACTAAACAAGAGGCATGCAAGGTGGATGGAGTTCATAAAGACATTTCTATATGTTATTCGGTAAAACAAGGTAAAGATAATGTGGTGGCAGATGCATTGTCAAGGAGGTATGTACTTCTTACTTCTTTAAGTGCTAAATTACTAGGATTTGAATATGTTAAGGACATGTATACTAATGACCCGGACTTTTCGAATATATATGAATCATGTGACAATGTGCTATAGATAAATTCTTTAGGCATGCTGAATATTTGTTTCGGAAGAATAAATTATGTGTACCTAGGTGTTCGATAAGAAAATATTTAGTATATGAAGCACATAATGTGAAGAGCCTTGAGCTTAAACATGAATCAAATCGTGATTCATTGGTTACGGCAAAATTGAGAGCAACGTGGTTCGAATGAGGATTTGGTTCTTCTGTTCATCTTCATTGTCAATAGAAAGTCAAGACAAGACTCCTTAACAAAAACTTATCGACACAAGGCAAGGACAAATTAAAGCCAAAATCATATCTGTTACAAGGCAAGGGGAAAATAAATCAAAGGCTAATGAATGACATCATCATATACTCCATCTGTCTCATTTACATTGGATGATTTTGTTTTTCAAATGGATAAGAAAATTTATTTAATATTATTGAAAAAAACAATTTTTTCCCAAAAATTTCCTAACTTATCCTTATTCAATTATCAACAATTAGTAATAAATTGGTGTTGGAAGTAGTAAAGAAGTTGAATGATTTAATTTTCTAGAAGTATCTTTACATTTGTACAATTTCAAGATTAAGTGGGGGGAAATTGGATAAAACTAGGCAAATTATCTAATGGTATACTAATAAACGAATAATATAAAATATTCTCAATAAAGAAACAAAACTACGTATAAATGGATCTGAAGGAGTATTTAATCTCCATGAGCAAATTATTTGCGATTCCAGAAAAGATTTAAGTTGTCAAGAATGTCTTCGATGTAGTCTACTAAATCAGGATACGATTATCGTCTAAAGAAATCATATTATTACATACCAATATTTTTACTCTCTTTTTTTTTTTCCCCGAAACAGTGGACTCGTCGGGTTTTATACTTGAGCATCCTCTTTTCCGTCATATGTCTCTTCGGCTTACTTTCTCATCCGCAGCTCCGTCTTGTCCTCTTGGGTTTCAAAGGCTACTGACGTCAATTCATCTAAGCAAAAATGAGGAGAGTTTGTTTTCAATGAAACATTAATGCCATGTTACTGGAAACAAGAATAAAATGCAAATAGAACCGGAGCACAAGTGTATAATCATACCTTCTATAGCACTTAAATGAATTTCTTGAACATCGAAATGCACCTCCGTGGAATCAGTAATTGTATTTTCACTACTGGAAGTTGAGGTGGGAGTGTTATTGTTACCCTGTTTGAGTAAAGCACGCCACTGATCAATATACACTGATCGATCAGGAGATAGACTAGGAATTTCACGCTTCTGAAGAGCTTTTAGAATGCCTTGAGTTTCCCCCAGTAGGCAAGCTGCCTCCTCCACACTAGCCTCTCGTTCTTCTATGGTGCTGTTGTAGCACTTCATGAGTATAACATAAGGTAAATTGGTGAGGCACGCAACGAATATATCTGCAACCATGACGGACAAATTTTGAAACACTTGGACATCAGATTGTGAATGGCTGCTTTCTGCATAGTCCAACAGCAAAGTGCTGCTTATTTTGTACATTGAATTAGCAACTACAACATCTTCAGATAAATTAACAAGCCTTTCCGGCGTATTTCCCTCCATTTTATTTGTGAATTCCTTCAAAGTTTCCTCACTTTTGTATGCAAGAGTTTGAAGAGTTTCCATGTAGGAATTCGATTGACGTGCCACTTTTTGAAGATCTATATCTAACCACTTTTGCTTCAATTCAGCTCCAGCCCACACAAAATCTGCAGCATCCATGCTGCTCACCAATTTCTTTAGCTCGTCCATATTTTTTTCCACAAGGCGCGCGTACTTGAAACCTTCAATCACGCTCTGTAACCACTTATTCTTCTTCCGCTGTTCAATGTTTGGAAGAGCAATCATGATACTTGTTAGGATTACTATGGGCAGAGTCCAACAATTTGGAGGTTCTTTACCAAGTATAGGTGGGACTTGATCACTCTCAAAATCCAATACCCCCTTAAAGCTGGTTGAATTTTCTAAAAGCTCTATTAGATATCTAGGATGATTAATTGCACCCATCGTTATGGATGAATTAATAGAGGTGTCAATGAACTTCAGGTATTTATCGTGTAGTGCCTCACCTTCAACAAGTACAACAAAGTTTCTTAGATCCTGCTCGAAACTAAGTTCCTGTGTTAATTCATTGGGATTGAGTGATGCCTCATATTCCCCTAAGAGTTTCTTCTTCAGCCTCACCAGAAGCCTAATAATTTTCCTTCTCGGCCTCTTAAACAACAAGATAATCAATGGTGAAAGAAATATTACCATGAAAGAGGACATGATTGCATACCAGATAATGGAACAGACAGCTAAAAAAATTGAGATTAGCACTAGTAATTTGTTCGTAATCACAATTACTACTTGACCTCCTACGCCAATATTGAGAAGTAGATTTCTAATGACCAGTATGATTTTTCTAAGCTTTTGCCCTCGAACTTGTGAAGGTGGGGGTCTCTTTTTCCAGTTCACTAGTCTTTTAATCCCATAGGTCTGCATGTCAAATGAAATAACTGACGCAACAAATTTCCGAACATGCCTTATATTAAGAAGCAAAGCATGTAGAAATCTTATGAAGGAGGTTAGAAGGCAAAGAAACACTGCCAACAGTTGAGTCACAAAAATAAGTATTACTGACCACTTATAATCTGAAGAATTCGCCCAACCAAGGGGGTATATGTTTGATTCAATAAACAGGAGCATAAGAAAAACATTGGAGATCAATCCAAGAATGTAGCAGGCATCAGATCGTGCCATCACAAATTGGGGACTACTAGTTCTGGCCATCACCCAGTACTTCTTCAAACGTAACTTTAACTTTTCAAAGTCAAATATTTGGTTTCCTTGCAGTTCCTCTTCTAATATTCTTCCTTGAATTGTTTTGTACTTCTGTTCCAAATACCTTTTACTAGCAGAAACCGTTAAAGCAGACGAAATAAGTATAATAAAAGTATAAAAATTTAGAAACACAATCATAGTTTGGAATATTTTCATCTTGTGCTTAATCACTCCTGTGAACACTTGGATGATCACATTTACTGTAAGTGTCACTATGAGAATACCCAAGGCTGTCAAGTTTGTCAATATTTCTCTATCATTCATGGATCCTAGAGAAGGCATAAAATGAATGGTTGAAGCGGACAACAAAGCAGTGCTGCTAAATTTTGCAAACTGGTCCATGGTACCTGGCATAGACGTCGTTAAATCCATTGCCAACTTCACTGCAACAGCTATCACGGTCAAGGAAGCAGCATTTAGAGCAGAATATTTGCAAGGGAACCATAATTTTTTATGGCGGATAGAATGGATTATATCAGCAATTAATGCAACAACCCACACAAGAGATGCAGCTGCAGCGTATAGGCCTATCCATAGCATTGGTGCACTAGAGTTAACCATTGTTCAATAATTGTGATTTCTTCTTCCAGCTTCACTAATTCTGTCGGCCGGTTTTATAAGAGTATTGGAAACTTCCTTGTAAATTCAATGCACCGTAATTGGTCAATAAAAACAAATGTAATAAAGACAAGTTAATGAAACTTCCTTGTTGACAAGTAAATTCAGCCAATCAAAACAAATGCTTTACTGCCTAACATATCAATGCACCTTAATTTGTGGGCAGAGTCCATGAAAATAAATGTAATCAAGAGAATTGTCACAAGTAAATTCCCCGCGAGCCTACTTCTCCCGTTCGTCAGGTATGAAAGTAGTATAGGCGAGCCATTTCCCCTTTCAGACTGGCCAAAAACCGTTGTTAAGCTACACATGGGAAAGTATTTAAAGTGACTTCACGACCAATAATCGCAAGACACGTAAGTGATAAGTGTGTTTCACACGCTTATTTATGCTTTTAATCTTAATAAATTGTGATTTATTTGAGCATATTTCTAGCTAGCTGTATAAAATCATGTGATTTGCAGGAAAAGTTCGAGGTTGAGCACAATTAATACAAAAAGTGATGATTTTCAAATAAAAACCCAACGTTTGATCTCGTATGGGTGGGTGGGGATGGTTGGGGACGATGAGATGGATGAGTGGTTGGGGGTAGGGTGCATATTTCTCTTCTATTTCTTTTCTTTTTAGTAAATAAAATAATGCTTGATCTGGCTTGGTTGAGGGTGGGTGGAGTTGGGTGGGGATGGAGTGGGGGTAGTTGGGAAGATGAGATGCATGAGTGGGTGGGCGTAGGGTGCATATATTCTCTTTTCTTTCTTTTCTTTTTCAGTCTTTATTTAATTTTTTTAATTGTTTTATTTGAAAAAACATAAAGTTACAATTTTACTCTTCATTTAACTGGTCAAAATAGGTCAATTTTTTAAATTTTGAGGTCAAGTAATGGATTTACCTCCAGGTGCAATCGAAATAAAAGGTTTAAGATCCCAAATGTAAAAAATGAAAAGTTTGGATATAATCTACAACATTTTGAAAGGTTTGGAATCCCGAATGCAATTCTCCCTTAATAAAGTAAGCATTCAGCTCTCGATCTAGAGTTATTGCTTCAACAATCCATTGAGCTTAGGAAGTCAGATCATCATGCAATTTACTGTGCAAAAAATCCATTTATTTTTGACAAATAACAATTCTAGATAATTGCTGAAGAGATTCCTTATGAACCAATGCAATTTAGTGCAGAAAAATTTCATTCATTTGATAAATACGTTTTGGAGGAGAAACAATGCTTGGATAATTTCTGAACAGATTCCATATGAACCAATGCAATTTCACTACAATATAGGAAAAAGGAGAGTTGGTTACTATTCATAAGAAATCATCCTTATCTCATGATGATGTCATATATATGTATATGAATTATTTAGAGGAGTGTTCTAATTTTATTTATTTCTTGAAATCTAGACCGTCAAAAACTTATTTTAGTTTGGTTGAAACCGTACCTCATGCACTGAAACCCTTCTTTAAGAAAATGACATCCAAACATGACTGAAACTCTACTTTAAAATATCTTGAAACTTGACTGACATTAATGCTTCATTTCACGTAAATTTCAACGTTATTTATATTTACATTTATATTTTATTTCACGTAAATTTGAATATTATTGCTTCCAGGGCCATACTTGTGTTTTGTAGGGATCGAGACGAATTTCAGGATTTGGACTCTTAAATCATAGCAAGAAATCAATTTTAATTTTTTTTTATTTATAAGAGTTTTATGAAATTAATTTTGTTAACTTAAAATCAACAATGAAATATTCAAAAAATATATATTACAATCAAATAACAATACAAAAATATTTTAAACGATCACTTAAATACAACTCGTCCTGCGGTCTTAGAAACAAAAATATTAATCAATTTTGAATAGTCAAATTGTTCAACAATTTCTTTTTCAATAGACAACATTTTCAATCCATTGCTGTGAAAAAGTTGATTGAAGATAAATCTTGATTAATTTTAAGTTGAAAAAACTTCTTTTTGCTGATACAATTGTAATCAATATGATATTTGACTTACTTGTTTGATCTTTAATTGCTTTCCTAATTATATTCCATTGCACAAGTACAAAATCAAATGATTATTAATGTTTCTAACTTAGCTATAGTGAGAGAAGATCTCCTTCCGTTACATTTGTATGGTAAATACACTTCGCACCCATAATGATTTCAATTTCACATAAATAGGAAATAAACTTCTTATCTGCAAAAATGGTTAAATTATTGTACTTTCTCACTTTGTACAAGGCTCACAGCATTTAGAGAAAAAATTGTTATTGTAACAATGATAATAATATATTATCTAAGGTCATAAATATTTTCATAATGTAACAGTAAAATGGAAAAAATTATATCATATCATAAATCAATGATTTGATCAATAAGATATTGAAAAAAATATAATTGAATTTAGAGACAAAACTATACAAAATCAATTAAAGTATATAAAATCTATAAAATCAATTAAAGAAAACTAGAGTTAATAAACGATCATATCAATAAAGATGTGTGTAACAATGCATAAATATATATTGAGGGGGTGTTAGACAATGGAATAAGTATTTCAAATTCATACACTAATCCTATGATTCACGATATCATTGTTGAAGAAATCTCATTGTTTGGAGCAACCAAATAAGGGTGAATGAGTATAATTGACAATGAGTTTTTAAAATAAAAAAGGGAGCAAAAAAAAAAAAAAAATTTGTCCCCCTAAAGAGTTGGGCTTGAGGCGACAGCCTTTTGGACCACTCCTCAGGTCCGGCTATGATTGCTTCAGTTCACGTAAATTTCAACGTCATTTTCATTTACATTTACATTTCATTTCACATAAATTTGAACATCATTTTCATTTGTATTTGAATTTCCTCATATATCCAAACTCTTTGTCTCTCTTTCTCTCTACAGTAGAAAGGAAACATTATTTTTATATTTCTCTCGATCTTTTTTCTCCCTTCTATACAGACATACGTCTATCTATATCTCTTGGTAATAGAATTTTTTTCTCTCTCATTTATTTTTATTATAATTGTTATCTGTATGATTACGATTTTTTTAGTGGGAACTGTTTGTTAAGAACTTTGGTTTTTAGTTCTGCATTTCTCTCCTTTGTGATGCAAAACAAAAATTCTGCATTTGTGAATCAGTACAAGTTTATATTTATGCATAGATATATTGCCTAAATCTGTAAGTTTTGTGAGGAAAAATAATGTTGTAAGGATTGTTATGCTCTTTTCAAGGGAACTGTTTGTTAAGAACTTTAGTTTTTAATTATGCGTTTGTCAATCAGTGCAAGTTTATGTTTATGCATAGATATATTGCCTAGATCTGTAAGTTTTGTGAGGAAAAATAGTATTGTAAGGATTGTTATGCTCTTTTCAAAAGCCAACAATCTAGATTGGAGGCTGCATAGAGAAGTAAAATCATCCATTAATAGAGGAGGAGATTGCAGAATATTAGTCAATATTACATGGAAAGGAAATTCTTAATTAACAAACTTTTATGGATTTAAATTTTCAATAATCTTACAAATACTTGATTTTTCGTATGAATCTGTGAGGATAAATGTTTAGTCCCCTAAAAAACACCAAGGCTCATTTGTCTACTATTTTTTAAAGACAACGCTTCAATCCAACAAGCAGGAATGAAAGCTCAAGAAAATATTCAAAAATAAATAATATTATATAACATAAATTTCAAAGAGAGTAACCTATACAAGAAATGAAGTTTTTGTAGCTTGCCCAATATGTGAGAGATTGGGCCATTTTGGTTGGTGAGCTTTTAAGAGAAGTTGTCTAATGAATCCTTGATAAACAAAGGAAAGAAAAGTAAAAAGGGGAAAATAATGATTTTTTGTTAGTATGTGAAAATATGTTGAGGTCTCAATATGTTTATAACTCCGTATAAATAATATAGTGACTCTAAGGGAAAATCAGAAAGTGTCGATCCGATGTTGTTCATCATTCTGGGCCAATACAAATAATTAAGTGTTCTTCATCATTTCAATTATTACCGACTTATTATAGTTACATTTATTGGAAGTTCAGTCCGCGATCTTAATACATGATCCTGCTTCTTTGATTTTCTCATCACCGTTGATAAATTTCTTAATATCTGGATTTTAGAACATTTCATTCCGTCGACTGTTTTCTTCATTTGGCTATAGGTTTACTTTGCATTGCAAGGCTTTTCAAAAGTGTAATCGCATTCTGAATAATTTTATTATTTAACACTACCTTATATTAAGTTATTTCTAATTTCTTTACAAGAAATCAACAACAAAACACCCTTTACTTGCTTCAATATTAAAGTTTTACTTGCATTACATTAGCGCTCTTTTATACTTTATGGATGGGTTGATCTTCTAACTGGAGTGAAATATTTTTGCTGCTTTTTCTATGTATGAACTAGTTACTGAATAGAAACTAAAATCATGGAATGTGTTTGCATCAAAAGAAAGTGTTGCAATGTTATAAATTTTCCATTTTTTAGCCAAATTCTAATAATTGGTTTCCCATTCCCATTTTTACAGGGGATTGAAATAGTAAATAATAGTAGGGTTCTTGATATTTGAGGATTTGACATATTAAAGTTTCACCTTCAATTTACTTTTTTGAAATATCCTTTTTGATCTTACCTTATTTTCTTAAACTCTCTGTTTTGAAGCAAAACATCAGTTGGAAAAGCTTTCATTTTATTGCTATTTCGGGTTTACTTGTAGTGAATGGGTAAAATCGTTTATAAAATCCTTTGAATAACTACCAAACGTGGATAAGGTACAACATATCTATTGAAAATCTTTATTTCTTTTAAAGANTATCTATTGAAAATCTTTATTTCTTTTAAAGATTGATGTTTAAAATTATTATTTTCAATTCTTGTGAATCTCTGTGAAGGCATTGTTAGCCTTGCATTTCACTTAGATAAGGTCTAATTGAAATTGTTAAAAATTGAGTTTGTTCATTGCAATGTTGTAATTCTCAATCAGAAATGAGACATAAAGTTCGACTTTCAAAATTTGAACATGGACAAAAAGTTAAAAGGATTACATATTTTCATCCCAAATTGCTTTTATCACACTAAAACATCATTTTAAACACATTGTTTATTAATGAGCTAAATTTTTTTTTTACATAAAGTAGTTGTAAGGAGTCTATGGAAGAAAATATTCCTTCGCAAAATTATGGGCAATATGTTAGATCATCATGTCGAAGTAGGTTCTTTTTCTTGAATCAGGAGATTACCTACATTCCAACCACTTCTGTGGTTAGTATCTGTATCTATAATTTATTGATTTTATTGATTCATCTGTAATTTTTTTCTTTTAATTTTATGTTACAAGTTGAGTTGTATCAATTATAAATTATAATCCTGTGATTTACGTTTTTATTTTCATTTCTAATATTTGTTCTTCTTTTAAAGGTAAAGGTTCGAGAGTTTAGTGGTAACTGAATTTCGTAGTAAGCGAGCATGAACGATTAATAATTTAACAGAAAATACATGCGATGAACAAAAGAAAGAAAAAAGAGTAAAAACTAGAAAACAATCTGGTGAGAATTGTACTATAATATTTCATTTTATTACTCTTTGTTTTATTATATTTGTTATGGTAAAATTGGTTGAAAAATGTAATATTAATATATATTTGAATATTATATATTTGAGATTCTTTTTTTCCTTATTAGGGTGTTCAAATATGCGGCACTATGATGATAATCATTCCTCAAAACCTTTTGTGCTACCTTTTAATTGTGTGTGATCATTGTGGCACTGTGAAAATTTTTAGAGAAACTAAGGGATTTTGTTGTTTAAATGGACAAATTCTTTTAAAAACAAATGATGTGCATGTAGAATTATATATGTTCTTTACTTCAAATCTTGAAAAATCCTTAAACTTTCAAAAAATGGTGCGAAACTATAATTGTTATTTCTCTATGATATCGTTTGGTGTGAATTATGATAAACATTTATGCACAAACTATAACGGTATTTATACATTTAGAATTCAGAGTCAGATATACCATTTTATAAATGAAATTATTCCAAGAAATAATCGTCCTTCTCATTTGCAACTTTACTTATTCGATACCGATAATGAAGTGCAAAATAGATTAAATCTTTCTGAATGGTTAGTTGAACCTCTTATTATTAAATTAATTATGCACACACTATAATGGTATTTATACATTTAGAATTCAGGGGCAGATATACCATTTCATAAATGAAATTATTCCAAAAGCCAATCGTCCTTCTCATTTGCAACTTTACTTTTTCGATACCGATAATTGAGTGCAAAATAGGTTAAATCTTAATGAATGATTAGTTGATCCTCTTGTTGTTAAATTGATGAAAATGTTAGAGAATAATCACTACACAGTTTTTTTCGAAGTTTGGAAACTATTCCTGATTTAGAAAATCATTATATTCGACTCCAATGTAATCTAATTACTGATCAAAGAATATTTAATACACCTAATGTTTCACAAGTTATTTCTATTTGGGTTGATCATGATGACTGTGATGATTTTCATATGTGTTAGTTCATTGTAAGGATGAAAATCACATTAGAACACAATATTATTATGGATGTTATGAACCACTTTTATTTCCTTATGGTGAAAAAAGTTGGCACCAGGGTATTCAGCGAATAAATACGGAAAAAAATAAATAAATAAATAAAGACCAAAACATTTGCGAAAATGAAGCCATTGTTGATGCAGTTAACTTTTCGTCGCCTGAGGAATTGATTGAGAAAGAAAGATTATGTTAGTTCATGATATCTAATATTTTTACTTTATAAGTTATTTATTTCTGAATACTTTGTGTGAATTTTTATGTTTTCTCTTATTATTATTATATGAATTATTAACTTTTTTTTTAAAAAAAAAAAATTTAGTGATGGAAAATAAGAAAATCGGGATGCAAGTGTCATGTAGAGAATATTATTGTTATAAATTACAAA
>CAIGRO010250411.1:0-11292 GCA_903798355.1 Fraxinus baroniana
TGGAATGAAAATTAGGCTGTAAATATTTACCTTGTATAGCATTTCATTCGGTCTATATAATGTAACGAAACCCTATTGAAAGGGATCATCGAAACCAATATGACATACGGGCATAAGGAATACCACCCTTTAGAATCCCCCTTCCCTAAAGACCTAGGTTGGTAGATTGTTTGGAAGACGTGGAGGGGCATATCTTCACCTAAGGAGGTTTCTTTCCAAAGAAAGTACGACCATACAAGCTGGGCCCAACCATTGGGTGCGAGTTGGGTGGGAGGAAGCCCGTACAGCATAAGGAAAGCTCAGAAGAATGGGTGAAGAGGCAGACGAAACCTAGCCTTCAAAAGGTACTCACTGATAGCGATGCAACCCTGCTTAGGAAAGCAGGCTCGCTTATCAGGAGAAGGAGACATGAGCTCGATGTTATAGGGTATCCTGTACTTTTCTCTAAAGGTGGCCAAATGGGTCAGATCAACGATGGAACAGATTTTGGCTGTCCCCAACCTACGCCATCATCGTCCCTAGTAGCTCCCCCAGATACTGAGGCACCTCGGCCAGCCTCAACAGCCCTCCTAAGGTTGGCCATGTTTGTTATTTGGATCTCTAGTTCACTAGCCAACTCAGTAATGTCTATATCACCCCCAGAAGTAGAAGAAGCTATTGATTCAAAAATACAGCCAAAGTTCAAGAAGTCAAAAAGATCACAAATCAATTACTTACGAGTTTTCCAAAGAACCTTAAAACGAAGAAGTTTGGAAGCACGGGGTGAACAAAGGACGAAGGAAAGGAAAACACTTAGGGAAACTTCGAAATGAAAAATTGCAAAGTTCTTGGAAGAGAAAGGGATGAAAACTTATGAAATTCTGAAAAGACAATGAGGTAAAGATTTGTGCCAAAGTAGAAAAGCTCTCAATAAAGTTCAAGCCCTTTTATAAGCAGACACGCTTAAGCCAAATAGTTGGATCCGGATCCTGGTCATCCGACCGTTCACTGCGAGGTCTCAATCTGAACCATCCATGACCTTGGCATTTCGTCTTCAAGGATCCAGATCCAAATGTGGTACGCAGTGCCCTCATGCATCTGAGACTCATCAAAGAACGCGTGTAACTGCCATCATTTCGCATTTAATGCGGTAACTGGTGCGTTTGTTGAAAGTTTCACTAGAATAATCGCCTTCCCTTGGGAATTGGAGGAAACATTGAATCATTGAGGCACAATAATTTAGGACGTCTCATGCCCCCAAAATTGTTGGAAAGGTGGAAAACCCATCGTAATTCTCAATCTAAAGCTACCATTTCACAAGCAGACCCTATCATCTTTTGAAATCAGCAAGGCACTTCAGATCGTCCAAATCACCGCATCAAATGCCAAAGTAAACCACTTCGGTCATCTCTGGTGGAAGACCCTGTGAAGGTCATAATGTCTTTTCCTTCGAAGAATGATAAAATACTTAATTACTAAACCACTTCGGACAATACCTGCAGAGGGTCTGCATGTATCAGGTGTATCTCCAACTATAGGGTATGGTAGAAACCATCCATCAACACAGACTTTTTATTTCAATTTTACTTTCAAGTCCAGACATTACATAAATAATCATGCCTAGACTTGGGAGACTATTGTTACGCCTCATTTTAGAGGCCCAAGGAAAATGTGACACGTGGTGGACCACAGGCCACGTGGAGAGTCAACAAAAAAGTCAAATAAAGGCCGATGAGGTCAAAATATGAAGGAATCAAATAAAATCGAGGTCCTTGCGTTACAAGGCCGAAGTCAATGCTGGGGCACTGCCTCAAGGATGAGGTACCACAGCTTTGGCTGAACCACTACCTAAAGAAATGAAGAAAGTAGCTAAAGCTCTCCACTTAGAGAACCACCTCAACGATCTATCCGAGGCTCTCTATCTTGTCCGGGGCTCTGTGAAGCTCCCCGAGGCTCTAAACCATCCGATGTCATCAAGCCGACGTAACCTCTTCTAATAGATTTGAGGATCTTTTAGAAGTGATTGATGTGATGCTTGTCATAAAGTGCGTCAATGTGTCAGCCTACAAATAGAACAGCAGACCTCTTGTCAAACATTAATTGCACGGAAGGGACAGTGATGTGAAGCTTTGGTAAAGGAGATATTGCCACGTGTTTTCGATTCCATGGCCACCACGTCAGCTAAAGTAGTATAAATAGCCCCAATTTGTATGAAAAGGGGGGGGAGGGTGTTGGCATTTGCATATTCTGAGAATCAAAGATTAAGAGTATCTTCATCCTTGTGAAAGAAATATATAGAAGAACTACATATTCTATTCCAAAACTATTCTTTTCATATATATGAGTAGCCAATACATTATGATTCCGACATAAAAGGAAAACCAACTTCCCATATCTATCCTTCCACATATTCTATATAAAAAAAAAAGAGATTTATTTTGAGAAGTTCGCCAGGCATTTGTTGATAGTGCGATTGCCGTCAAATCTTATCGAAGGAGTCTGAACGTTTTCGTCTCCTGCCGAAAAGTGCCTCCCGCGTCCCTTCAAATTCAACTACCATCCTTGTTCTGGTAAAAACGCGCCGGATCCATACTTGACGTGGCAGAGTGGGTCTGACATCTGTTGAGTTCATTTTTTTGGGTCAACAATAAGTATTAAATATTTTCTGCAGTGAATGCATTGATAGCTGTCAAGAAAAGTTTGATTGATCCATATTACAATCTTGGAAGCTGGAACAAGGGGGATCCATGTAATTCAAAATGGACTGGAATTTTCTGCTACAATAATACATTGGATGATGATTATCTTCATGTCAGAGAAATGTATGATTTCAGTTCTTTTCATGTTCTATCTTACAGTTTAATGGATATAAAATTGGTTAACACACAACTTTTCCTGGCAGGTCATTACTGAATATGAATCTGTCTGGACGTTTATCTCCAGAACTTGTCCATTTATCTTATATGAAGATAATGTGAGTTAGATGAATTACATTCTACTCTTTTTCAATAGTGTTCATGTTCTTGCAGTTAATTATATTCTACAGAACGGTAGCTTTCCTTTGCTTTTCACTAACTATTTTTGCTAATTACTTTAATAGGGATTTTATGTGGAACAACATTAGTGGGACTATACCAAAGGAGATAGGCAACATTACATCGTTAGAATTGTTGTAAGTTGAAAAAGCTCTTTGCACATTTTCCCTCCCCACTTGTTCTACTTTGTATAATGTTTGACTAGTGCTTGTAGAAATAAGTGCTTGTAAATCCATGCTTGGAAGTGCATCAAATTAAATGCTAAATCTTGTCAAGAATCTGAATCGTTTGAGAAAATATCCTCTCTTCTGATGTTAACACGTTGTTTGGGGTATGAGAATGTTTGTCTAAGCTTAAAAAAATTTACGTAAGCAAAATAGTAATTTTTAAAATAAATAATTTTTTTGATTGATCAAAGTTATAAATAAGTCTCTTATTTTGACACTAAGTTACCTTCAAAAGAATTGACTTTTTAAACTTAAAAGTAAGAAAAACTTAAATTATCCTAATATGTTTAGAGATATAAAGATACTTAGAAGGTGCACTATATATTGCATTTCACGTGTGATTTTCTTTTTCTGGTTTCAGGCTTCTCAATGGAAATAAACTAACAGGTTCCTTGCCTGATGAGATTGGTTATCTTCGTAACTTGGACAGGTTGCAGATTGATGAGAACCAAATATCTGGTTCGATACCAAAGTCATTAGCTAACTTGAACAGTGCAAAGCACTTGTAAAGATTTCTCTTGATTTCTGGACTAATATCAATTTGGTTTTCAGTATTTTCATTATCATGCTTTCATTTTTATTATTGTTTTTTATTGTGAATAGCCACATGAATAATAATTCTCTCAATGGACAAATACCGCCAGAGCTCTCTAGATTGCCAAATCTTGTTCATTTGTGAGTTGGAAACATGATTCTCTTATCGATCCACTCACCTTATCGTCTTATTTTAGTTAAAGAGTTAACGCACTGCAGGTTGCTTGATAATAACAACTTATCGGGACATCTTCCACCAGAACTTTACAAAATGCCAAATTTAACAATACTGTATGTTATCTTGCTTCCATATGGTATTGTTTTTTTATTCCTTTTATTTATCGTTATATGAAGGAAGAGTGTTAATATTTCTTTTGGGGATGTACTGGACAAATCTCTGAGCATTCAAATTTGACTGTTTCTTTCTTCTTTTCTTATTTCAGTCAACTTGATAACAACAACTTTGAGGGGAGTACAATACCTCTTTCTTATGGAAACATATCTTGCTTATTGAAGTTGTAAGTATATACAATTTTCATTTGTGATCCAAAACGGATTTATAGGTGTAGATAACCTGGTAGTTCACGATCACCATTCAAGTTTATGTACCAAAAGGTCCAGAAAAAGCCCAAAGTCGTGAAACTTTACACTATTATCATAAAATGTGAATATCTTCTATTGGAAGCCCTATACCATTGATAGAGGCACATATTTCTGGGGATGAGACACATATTTAGAATTTATTCAGGTCAAGATTTATTACAGTTAGCTTTTGTTGGCTGTATCAGGAGTCTTAGGAACTGCAGTTTGCAAGGGCCAATTCCTAACTGGAGCAACATGCCCAATATTGCTTTTATGTAAGTCTGTTGCATTAGATGCATGTCTTTGGCATGCTGGACCGTACAATAGACAATCTTTTACAACATGCCTTATATTGCTTTTTTTGTAAGTCTGTATGCATTAGATGCATGTCTTTGGTATGATGGACTGTACAACAGACAATATTTTAGATTTTTCAATATTGTCCAATATATAGTCCACCCTACCAAACAAGCTCTCATTTTATAAGTTCAGTTACTATGTTTGACATGACCTCATAAGTTTGTGTTCATTGACCTTTGAGATAGTATGGTCTTTAACCAGTGTTTCATCTTCTAATTATCCTTCTCAATTCAGAGATTTGAGCCTAAACAAGCTTAGTGGAACGATACCAGCAGGCGTGCTTTCTGAGAATATGACAACTATGTAAGGACTCAATTTCTGGTTGTTCTGGTTCTTAAATTGAATTACTTTGACATGCTATTAAATGGTTTGCCTTATAAAAACATGACTCATTACTGGAACTAATACTTAGTTTCAAATATGCAGTGACCTATCATACAACAACCTTAATGGAACTATTCCTGCAAGCTTTTCAAGGCTTCCTCTTTTGCAGAAATTGTGAGCTCTTTGACATATTTATCAATTTAGTGTTCTGGAAATGATTGAATCTAAATTTAAAGGTTGCCGGTTAGTTTTCATTCACACGATCAGTTAGTGCCCAAGGTATAGTTATCTTGATCCTTCACGAAGTACATAATGAACTGATAGTATCCATATCCACATCATTTCTCCTGCAGGTCACTAGCAAACAATTCATTAAGTGGTTCAGTTCCATCCACCATTTGGCAGAATAGAACTCTCAATCAGACACTCATCTTGTAAGACCTGAAAAGGGATAGAATTATTCGTATCCTATTATTGATCTCATTCATTGCCCCAATTGACAATGGAGTATTACTATCACCGATTAGGCAGAAATTGATGTTGAATTCGGGTTTCATTACTTCCATCAAACTGAAAATAATGGTTTAATAGGACAAGATAAAATGTTGTTATTGTAATCTTACTTGTGCAGTTATGCTTTCTGACGTTGCAGGGATTTTCAGAACAATAGGCTTTTAAATATTTATGGCAGTCTTATCCTACCGTTGAACGTCACTGTTAGGTTCGTCCAACTTTCTCTTTGAGCTGTGATGACTTTTTTCCTCTTGAATTGGACTTTTTCCCAGATAAAAAATGGAAGTTCTAATTTTATCAAGTGTTAAACCATCTGATCTTGAAGTATATTTTTTCCCCCTATTTCATAAATACACCCACTTTCAGCCTTCAAGGAAACCCCATATGCACAAAGGGTAACCTAATTCAGTTCTGTGGATCTTATGATGAAGATATCAGTGAAACGTTCAACCTAACAAGTTCCAATGCCTGTGATCCTCAATCATGTCCACCTCCTTATGAGTATGCCCCAGCATCTCCTGTTGTTCGCTGCTTTTGTGCTGTTCCTCTGCTTGTTGGATATCGTTTTAAGAGTCCCGGGTTCACAAATTTTCGCCCATATATTGATAAATTTAAGCGTTACATAAGTTCTGCTCTCAGTATGAATATTTATCAGTTTGACATTGATTCGGCTGCATGGCAAAAGGGACCTCGACTGAAAATGTACCTGAAGATTTTTCCGGTATCAATAAACAACAGCGCTCATCTGTTCAATAGGACTGAGGTCCTCCGAATTCGTGGCTTGTTTAGTGGATGGGAGATTCATGGTAACGCTGTCTTTGGACCTTTTGAGCTGCTAAATTTCACGCTTTTGGAGCCTTATAAAAATGGTTCGTCCACTTTCTCTTCTGACATATTCTGCTATAGATTTATTTGAAGATAAAACGATCATATAGATCATGTTATCTCTCTCTGCCTTTTATCTTCTAAGAGAAAGGATTATTATCTTCCTTACATTTTGTTCTGAATTATATCACCGTCCACTGGGAGCTTCAAAAGAAACAATATATGTAACTGTATGCTTAAAAATGTGCCTGAAGAATTAATGTTGATCTCTTGGTACAGAAATTTTTTTCGTTAGTCACGTCAACTAAGAAACTATAAGGGAAAATGGAGTAATGTTATATTGAAAATGAAAAACTGTTTTATATTTATGGAAGTTGGTGGCATTCAGATTTTACTTGCACAAAATGGTGAAAATCAGCTCTGGGGTAGTGTCATTTGTTAAAAACCAGAACAATGGATGGATTTTTCGAACATGAAGTCATCAAGCAATAACCTGGATACTTTCTTCGAACTCTTACTGTTACATTTGATTTGTTTAGCTCCTACTATGCTGCAAGGATAAAATTTTTTGTGCCTTTTTATGGCTGTTTTATTCATACATACGTCGAAATATAGTATGCATTCATTAACTCCCAAATTTTGAGGTATTGCTGCTATTATAGATCCCTGAAATTTCTCTCTCATGGTTGCATAATCTCATTTGTGGGCATGTGCTGCTTTCGCATATTTTTCAGGAGATGTTCTAACTTCCTAATCTTTGCAGAATTTCCCTCTTCACCATCTGGTATAAGCAAGGGAGCACTAGCAGGCATAATACTGGGGACAGCTGCTGGATCTGTAACGCTATCTGCTTTTGTGTTCCTCCTATTTTTCAGGTCTCACACGAGGAGACACCGTGCAGATTCAAAAAGACGTCCACGTAAGCATCTTATAATCCCCAATAGATATTAGTAGGTAAATTAATTTTCTTTGGGGTTTCATGGCGTCTAGAGTCATCCATGGAATTATTTTGATTGAATCTTTGCAAAATATTAAATAATCATGCTACGGATTTTCCAGCAAAGTTGCATAATACAATTATAACGCTCATAAGGTATTCTGGATTGTGAGGAACCTGTTTATTAATTCAAAAAACTGAAGTTAATAGTCCGTTGATTATACTTTTATAAACTGGTAAATATTATATATAATATAGGAGAAATTATAGTTATAATCCACGCATGCAGCATGTACTTCTCTTATTAACTAAATTGAAATGTTATAACTTGTTATAATTTCTTACTGGAGTTGAATATATCCTAACAGTGTGAAAGTGAATTTTAACTTCTCCATTTCTTTGAAGACTTGCCTCTGCTGTCGTTTGAGATACTTTTTTCAGTGTCGTCATACTTAACGTGTATTTGACATCTGCTTGAGAGGACAAAAATGAAATCTTTCTTTTATTAGATTTTAAGGCGTTTCTTAAATAATTTTTATGCTGCATTTTAAAGTTCAATCAATAATTCATCTACAACATTGGGTTCTGAGAACAATTGGACATGCTAAAGGTTGCATTACATGAAATTACTAGGAAAAACAATATACTTGCGATGCATTTGTGTGTTATTTAAACACAAGAGATCCTCGAGACATGACACGGAGATGTAATTTGTATGAAGTTTTGATGTGATACAGTGTTTCTAAAGCTGACTTAAGTTCCTTAGTTTGAAATTTATTAGACCTACAAGATATATAGTGGCAAAATGGCTTATGTAATGTAATACACTGCCAAAGTTTTAATGGCTACAGGAAAAAAAAAAATTGATCAAGTTGAGTAACTGGATGTGTAAGCCCATATGGAGTAAGAGAAAAATTGTTCTTGTTTCTCGTTTTCCAAAGTTTGTGTCTTTTCTACATATTTGGCTCTCGTTTTGTAGTATATGGGTCTTTGTTTTCAGTGTTCAAACTCTCCTGCCACGAAACTTTTTCCTTCATTCCAAATCTCCTATTCTATATTTTTATCTTAATAACCAAAAATGCATGTACACACACACACAATGCATTTTCTTGTTTCTGCACTGAAATCTCTCATTCCGTTTTGCAGCATCTAGGGTCCCCATCAGAATCGATGGGGTTAAAGATTTCACTTTTGGTGAAATGGCAGTGGCAACAAATAATTTTAATAGCTCAAGCTTTGTTGGACAAGGAGGTTATGGAAAAGTTTATAAAGGCATTCTTGCTGATGGAACTGTTGTAGCCATAAAGCGTGCTCAGGAGGGATCATTACAGGGTGAAAAGGAGTTTCTCACCGAAATAGAACTACTGTCAAGGCTACACCACAGGAATCTGGTGTCGCTGATTGGATATTGTGATGAAGGTGAACAGGTACCCCAATAATTCAGATATCAAAATTTACAATAATTAGAGATGTTTGGCTAAGCATAAATAAAAGTAAAATTTACGTTTTCAAACATATTTGGATAACTTAATTTTCAGTTTTTTCCTACTTTTTAAGTAAAATGAGGTACTTAATTTGAAAGTAACTCTAACATTAGTGTCAATAAGTAACTTACTGATTTTCAACTTTGATCAATAAAAAAATGCATTCAATTTATATCTTACTTATTATGATAAGTGTAAATTTTAAGCTTAGCCAAACATGCTTTTAGTCAAGATCACACCCACAGAAGCAAAGGCTGCATCTTTGATTCAGTGATTATATCTGTTGAGTTACTACCAACTACCAAAGCCTATCTTGGTTATGACTAGGGATGACAACGTAGCTGCCCTCCAAGTCAAGGATTTTCAGGGACGGGGATTACATTTACTGCTTGCATTAAATTATTATTCTCTATACGATGTATTATATTTTTTACTACAATTTAAATTTTAAGAAAAATAAATTTAAAGTAAAATAAAATGATTCGGGACGGGTACCATATTCCCCGTCCTCGTCCCCGTCCCAATTACCTAATGGGGCATGACAATGCTGGAAATTTTGCCATCCATAGTTTTGATTGGTGGTCTTTGGAATAACCTTGCCTATCTGCATACTCTAATAGGTTTGAAACGTCTCAACATAATTTGATTGTATCTTCAATCCATGAGATATATGTTTACTTACTAACAGGACCTATCTGGATTTTGATTGGTGAACTTTTGAACAATGTTCCCCATATCAGTACTCTATAGGGGATTCAACATTTCCCAACATCATTTAAAAGTTTTTCTTCTAATATCCAGCTACATGTAATATAAGCCTGGATAAATAACTGACAGAAAAAAGCAGAAACCATTATAAAAATGGACAAGTAATGACCATATGATACACGTTTTTAAAGCTTGAAACCATAATTTGCACAATCATGTTTGTTATGCTGACAAAGAACATTGAAAGTAAGGAGTTGCTACATGAACGAAAAGATTTATCGCTTTCCCAATTGTGCACCAGATGACAAGAAAATATAATATTGTAGGAAGAGCATGTGACAAGATTACATCACTTGCATGTTCACAGTTCATTTCAAAGGCAACTATTTTCTCCCTACAAGTTGTTTTGTTTTACAGTAACTTGTTGCTATACACTGCTATAGATGTCAAAAGCCTCTTGTTTATCATGTTTTTTCATAATGCAGATGTTGATATATGAGTTCATGTCTAATGGTAACTTGAGAGATCACCTATCCGGTAAATTTGAACTCGTTCTTTTTTAAATTGGTATTATATATGTTTCAATAATTTGTTCTATATGGAAGCATGCTTCTTATTATTACTATTTGGCTGGCTATTTTTGAAAGAATCTTAACCCGCATCGAGCCTCTTGGGCGGAAAGTAGAACAAATCATATGGACATTGTTGAATCTACATTTTTAACAAAAGTAGAACGACACATAGGGAAAATATCAAGAAATAAGTAGTAAAAGAATTGTAAAACTTAAATTAAACATGGTTGTGGTGATCTATGAAAGTAGAAAACTTTACATGCGGTGGTAATTTAGTTATTGAATTAGAGTAAAAGAACAATAATTGTTGGAATTCAACAAAGACATTTTAGGTGGCTAAACAGAGTCAGAGATCTTCTTACCCACAAAAATAAAGTATCGAGGGATCACACGTCTTGCTGTTCCTTTTTCTTGTCATACTTCCTTTCCCTGATTTATCCTCCATTGAACTTAAAATTGTCGAGTACCTATTTTTCTTCTATAGAATTACATTCATTCCAATGAATGTCCTTAAACATGTCCTAAGTTTGTCGTTATTGCATCCTCCGCGTGTTCCAATCGAAGCCAAAACTATCAAAGTAATAGAAATATTTTGCGGGTATGTCCTCTATCCTTGTATAATGGACACTATTGCATGAGGTGTTGAGCTTTCCTAATTCTCACTATGTCAAACAATAAAAACATTAGAATTTATGGAATTTTTATTTTGGGTAATGGGAACAATTGTGTTAATGTTTGAGATATTACAGGTAACTCAAAAGTGCCTTTGACGTTTGCTATGAGATTAAGAATTGCATTGGGTTCAGCCAAAGGTATCCTTTACCTACATATGGAAGCCAATCCGCCAATATATCATCGTGATATCAAGGCAAGCAACATATTATTGGACCCTCGATTTACTGCCAAACTTTCTGATTTTGGACTATCCCGACTTGCTCCAGTTCCCGACCTCGAAGGATTGGTACCTTCTCATGTATCTACGGTAGTTAAGGGGACCCCTGTAAGTATGATTGCACAACCAAGCTCAAATATGTATTTTGATTAATTTTTCCAGCAGAACTGATTCAACAGTCAAACCGGAGCAATTCTAATTCAATTGATCTTATTTGCTATGCAAAAATGCTAATGTGTGATTTTTGCAGGGATACCTTGATCCAGAGTACTTCCTAACTCATAAGTTAACAGACAAAAGTGATGTCTATAGCCTTGGAG
>CAIGRO010250438.1:0-11060 GCA_903798355.1 Fraxinus baroniana
AAATAACTTATTTTTAAATTATATTTTTAAAAATTAACAAATGCAAAAGCATGAAAAAATAATTTTTGTGGAAATTACACCTATCCAGAGTATTAAAATGCCCAATTCAAAAATCAGATTCAAAGAGTTTTTATTCAAATATCAGATGATCTTTTAAATATTAATAAAAATATTATAAAATTAAATTTAATCTAACCCTTTCATTTTCAAACCCTAATAATTTTTCCTCATTTCTCTCTCTCTCAACCCTCTTCCTTCTCTCTCTCGCACATCAATGTCGTTGTGCGTAGTGCTAGTAGGCCGCTGCACGATGACGCGTTGTACCGGCGGCGCTGTGCGCTCTGTAATTCGTAGAGACATCGAAAGGCAGCATCGAGACTACTGTGAACTCGTAGCAACGTTGCCAGGCTGTGCACCTGCTACTGTAGCAGAAAAGTTTGGGGAGGGGTTTGGGGGTATTTTGGTCGCCGAAAAAGAGAAAATTTGGGAAAGGAGTTTGGGGTTTTCTTGGGTGATTTCTTTCTCCTCTGATTTGTTATGCTTAACCGGAGCTGCTGGGTGTGTCCACCCCCGATGCCACCTCTGGTCGCTTCTGTACAGTTGTGCCTTGATGTAAGTGCTAGGTGACATCGTCGCTACAACGCACTGCACAACATTTGATGGAGTTGGAGGTGAAGTAAGCTATGATTTTGGTGTTGGTAGAGTTGGATTCGTGTGTTGGATATGTGGTTTAGATCTATGTTTTCGGATTTGTGGTTATCATTATCGCGACAGTGCGGTGTAGTGTGGTGTAGTGGTGGTGCGGTTGCAATTGCGGTGGTAGCGATGGCGTAAGTCGTTGGTACAAGTGGTGGGCAATCCGTGTTGAGCAGTGATTGGACGATCTATGGTGTATGTGTGTTGTTCTGTATGTATAGAAACAATTGTGTGGTGGCGGTTAAAGTGGTAGCGACGATGGTGAAGTAGTGGTGTTGTTGGTTTGTTTGAGATGGTAGAGTGCTGGCGGCTGTCGTAAGGTGGTGGTTCTAGCGACGACGGTGCAACGGCTAGACGGTGTTGGTGCTGCTAATAGATGTTGGTGGTGACTGGTGGCATGTGCGGCGTTGTTGCGGTGCGGTATGGTGTAGGTAGTGTTACAAAAAATGGTGGTGATGGCGGAGGTAGTGGCTGGTGGTGGCAATGACGGGTAGTTGTGATGATTTTTGCTGGGAGTGCATTGGATCTAGTGGTGGTGGCTTTATTGTTGGTGGTGTTGTGGTGTTGTCATGGTAGTGGCGGCGGTGGGATAGTATATGTTACCAATTATTTGGTTGATTTGTGACCAAATATTGGTGATAGATCGGGGGTAGGATGTTTTGTTGTATGTGACCAATTATTTGGTTCTTATGACTAACCATCAAAATGTAACCTTAAAATTTGATAATTTGTAACGAATAAATAATTCATAACCTAAAAGTTTGTTAATATGTGACTGATAATTTGATAATTATTTGTGATTTTTGACCGATTGAACAAATTGTAACTTATAAAATTTTTGAATTATGACCGTAAATAATTTGTGACTTAAAAAAATTTTTGATTTGTGACGAATGAACAAATTGTGACATATAAAATTTCTGATTTGTAATCGTAAAATAATTTGTGACGTTTCAATTTTTTATTTGTGACATGTGAACAAATTGTAACCTATAATTTTTTTGAATTGTGACCGTAAAATAATTTTTGACATGTAAAATTTGTGATTTGTGATCAATTATATAGAATTCATAACCAAATTATATGAAATTGTGAATTTAATCTATTTAATTAATAAAATATATGTTTAATTAATTAATTTATAAATAAAATTTTAAAAAATTTTAAGATTTGAAATTTTATACCTTAAAAAATCTGAAATTTGAAATTTCAATCCTCATCTCTTAAATTTGAAATGGGTGAAACTTACCTTCTTATTTATGAAATTTTCCCATATATTTTCTTGATTTTAATGTACACAAAAAAAAAAAATTAATTATTTCAACTAAAATCACCATCAAAGACAAGATTTGTTAATTAATAAAATATTGAAGATAAAAGTTTGACGTCAAATAAGCATGGACAAAAGTTTTACAATGAGTAAAGATTAAGCACTTTAAGTGACATTAAAAAAAATTATGGTGTGAATGTGTGTGTGTGTGTGTGTGGTCGCTGATGACCGCAAAAATAAGATTGTTTATTAATATTTAATTAAATAATATTAAAAAAAACTTCAATCAATATATAAATGTACTAAAATATAAAAAAGTCGTTTACATTTGAAAATATAATCCAATACAATATAAAATTTAAAAAAAATACATTTTTCAATCATACATATACGATCAAGTTTTAATTTTTTTTACGAATTCAAACAAAAACAATTTATACGTAAAGTATGATTAAATGGTAAAAACAAGCTCTAAGTTGAGGCGAATGTTATGCAAAATTTTGAGTAGATAAATTTTTTAAAGAAATTATTTCGAAAACGAAAACCAATAACACATAATTGTTGAATTATTATTTATTGTAATGAAAAATTAAACAAAAAGTAGAAAAGTAAAAAATTGAACCCGAAACCTCTAATGCACAAAATGGCCCCTTTACCATATGTAGTACACTTCCTTTTGTTGAACATTTGTACAATTATTAATTAATATTTAGTCAATATTTACCGTGTTTAAAAATTAAAACAGAGAATAGTGTTGATCAGTTGAAGGGAATCAAACTCAAGTATCTCTCATGGAAAGGCATCCTCTCTCCCAATTGATCTATACAATATTTCAATAAAACTCGTACAATATATATTTCATAAATCTTAGTTAATTTTTTTTCCCAGCGGACCCAGCACGAGCGGCCGTCCCAGCTCACCGGGTGCAAAATCTGCCCCTGAATGAATGTATTCGTATCAAAGAAAAAAGAAAGCCCATAGTCAGTCAACAGTTACAAAGACTGAAATAGTATTATGAGATAGAAGCTTGTACAAAGTGGGTACACCACAAATGTAGTAAACAATTTTAAAGAGCCCGCCGAAACTTGACATTTATCCTACTACTACACTAACACTTGAGGCCAAAAACTTAAACATATTTGCCCCTATATTTAGGTTTTGTACTAAATTTTGCATCACCTGAACCATTAATCTGAACATCAGCAGGTTCAAAAACTGCTGAATGTAAGTTACCATCTTCTAACCACTTCAAATGGTTTTCCTTAAACTCCAAATGCTTGATCCTAGCTGCCACTGCAATATCTTCGGTGTATGGTGCAATCTTGATCATGGTTAGCAACACCCGGCTGTACCTGTAGCTAAGGATTTGTTGACAAGAAGCAACCAATTTGAAACACGGGTGCTCTGGGAAATTGGGATCTACCAATTCATTCTCTCTTAGAACAGGGTAGAAGTAGACAAGTCGTCCCCCTGGTATAAGCATCCTAGCAGCAAGGTCAAGCAAATCATGCACACACTCCACTAAGCTGTAAGCAGCAGTAGATGGTATGTGGCCAGTCCTCTTGTCATCGGGAACTGTATAGGGAGCTATAACACCTTTCAAAAGCTTACGGCCACCAGATTTACGTCCTCCAGCACGAACACCGTAAGGTGGATCACAAATTATGGCATTGAACACCTGCGAGAAGCCCTAGAGAAGTTCAATTATTTATTTTTTTATTTTTATTTTTTAACAAAAACAAGGAAAACTATAGCAGGAGTAGAACAACACAGCTAATGGAAAGTTAAATCCGACTCATTCCCCTGGGCCTGTTAAAGTTAGTAACCAAGTAGTCCAAAGTACTTATATCCACGTTAACGAGAGTGACTCTGATGCCAACTGTTAAGACTCTATTCAGACCTTGGCCTTGTTGACATAGTTGGACACACTGGCCTAAAATACTGGTGCCATCTGTAACAGAACACTCTCCTCCTTCATTCTGGCACATCATGTAGATGGTTCATAACCCCCACCACCCCACACCCTAAAAAAAAATGTAAAAAGTAATAACCAAAACTAATAGAATGTTGTTTGGAAATGCTTGGAAATCAAGCAGTAATATCAGAAAGTTAAGGAGACAATATGCAAAAATAATGTACTGCAGCAACATGAAAAGAGGAAACAAATTGCATAACCAACATAAGTGGACAAATTACCTCTTTTAATCCAGAACGCCAAGGTGGAAGGTTATTGTCTGCCCTTAACAATGATAATGGCATAGGCAATCCATACTGTGAAGCAGCAGAAACGCATGACTCAGGCTTACAGCTGACAGACAAATGCAAACTCAACATGCACATAAAATTTTTCTTTGGGAGTGATCACTTCATATGCTCAATGACAACTCACATAAAAAAGTACTATGAGATTGCTATAAATTTGACGACAAGGGATGAAGAAAATATTCACATGACATGATAACAAGTTAGTGATATATTAAAAGAAATAGTCCCATGAATAGAGTAATTTAAAAAGATGAAGACAAATAAGTCTAAAAATCACCTGCTTGAAATTGCTCCAGACATTACAATCAGGACCACGGCCATCACGCACTACCCGAATGTCAATATCTGCACCCTGAAATATTCACTTTAGTGAAACTGGAACTAAATCAGATGTGACTAATTTGATTAAACAAACATCTGAGAAATAAACATGGCATAGTTTTTTGAGTTGATTACTGGTTATTTGCTGGCATGTTCGCCATGATTCCTTAAATAATCTATAATCAAACTTTCTTATTAGAAAGCAAATCAAGCATTGGCTCATGTAATAACATTTTAAAATGATGATTTTACCAGAGGCACCAAAAACTCTCACCAGATAATTTCAATAACTTGCCAATGATCAATTGAAATAATTATCATCCAATAATCTTAAGCCGTGCAAACAGTGAATGAAAAATAATGCTAAATTTTGCAGAACATCACAAACCATTGTCATCGCTCCAAAATGAGCTGCCGCAATCAGAATGCTTCCAGTGCCAACAAAAGGGTCATAGACCAATTTCCCGGTTCTGACTTGTGCTTGATTTGCCATTAAGAAAGCCATTTCTGCGTCCATTGCTGTTGGGCCAAGATATTTGCGGCTTTTTAATTGATAGGTTTGCAAGATCTTCCTATTAGCAGTGCCAATCTCCCGACCAAAAAAGATCCTCCTATGCACAATGGGAGGAAGCCCATTCTCAGATCCATAATCATCATTATCCATAAGAACGAACTTGTGTGCAGGTTTTTTCAAATTCACCCGTCCCTGAAAGATACTGAGTTATTTGTTAGCAACAATTGATAACATTAGTATCCAAAAGGATCTACAGAAAAGTTCAAATCCCTTCAGGTCACCTAACTGACATACATGGACATCGACAAACTTATTCACGAAAAAACAGAGAAGCACGGTAACTTCGTCCAGGTTCATGAAGACAAAAGATAAAAAGAATATAAATTTCGAAATAATGAAGTCTCCTTCAACAACGTTTTATAGTCCAGGTCATCTTGAAGCCGTTCCATATTTACAGTTATCTAAGTTAGCTCTAGCCTTGAAGATTTTAACTTTTTTGATTTACTGTATTTTAAGTTCCCCAAATTCCAATTTGAAATGAAACACAATTACACCTTAAAAGGAATGAATGCTAGCTTCTGAAGGAGATTATGTTGCTCCTGAAAGCTGATCACCTTCCCAAAGCTTTCAACAGTAATCTTAAAAGTACTGTCAGGTGTTAAGAATGGCAACATCCGTTCATCCGGATAACTTCTGATAGCATCTTCCAATTCCTCAAAAGTTTGTCCTTCCCCCCACAGTTCATATACTCCCTTCACAAGAATACCTGCACGCTCAAAGAGACCAAGGTGTGAGATTTATCCTCAAAACTCTAATCAAATATCACAGGATGAAGATAAAAGCCGAAATGCTGGATTAAAGCACGATTAGACAAAAATCTACATGTCATAGTATTTAAGCAAAAAGCATGATTACAACAAAGACGTTGAATGAATTGCAACAAGCTAATTCTCATATTATTCCCAATAAACTTGGGTTACACTAGTGAATCAACACTTGTGAGCTTGTCTTTTAACTTACCAACTTGTTCGATGGTAATCCATTTTTACTTAAAAATTAAATTAGCATAAGCAATTACCCTAGAATATATATCTTAAAATGAAAAGAAACAGCCAAGAATACCGACAACTAACAGATTTTATTATGGACTTCATCTTAACTCGATTCAAAAGCATTGCAAAAACTGTAATTGCAAAAAGTGCAAGAAATCCTAGCTGCTCCATTACCAGTTCATTCAACCAATAAAGGCAAAACTCTGTATTTATGCGGGCAAATATATATATACTAAAATGCTTACTTCGACCGGCGATGTTTCGAGCAATTTCTTCAGAAGGAATATTGACGAAATGGAAAGGTGAATCAGGGTGGTGGTCCTCCGGAAGCCTCCATTCCAGCGATCCTGTGGTCGTGCCATCGAATGCACCGAAGAGTCCGGCAAGAGATTCGAACTCGGGTTTTCTATATTCTATTAGTCTATGGTAGAACACGCATAGATACCACATATTGGACTACAATGAATTCTACTTCAAGAACGGAATGCTTTCGCAGGCTATACAACGACGTAAGAGAAACTACAGTAGTGGCTGAGAGTGGCGGAGGTGGTGGCGCGCGCCGCGCGGAGTGAGCAAAGGCGCTGTTAAGGCCCGTGTCCGGTGTCTGACGGCGAGTGGTAACAGATTGATCTTCCTCTTTCTAAAACCCAAAACCCTCGAGGATAAATTTCATTTACGGTAATTAAACATTCAGCAACACTAATTTGATCAATAAATTTAGCCCTCAGCCCCATTCTTTCGAAATTTATTTTTCCTCAAATTCATTTCAATTTTACATTTTTCTTATACGATAATTTTACTGGTAAATTCAAATTTTTTTCCAAACATTCACTATTACAAAACTCTTTTTTCACAAAAAAATTTGCCTCAAACATAGCCTTGGGGATTTAATTGAAATTAATAATTTGTCTTAATTGATTTATTAAATTTCAATTAAATCAGTAAATTCCAATGTTATTTCATATTACATTACCTCAAATATTAATTTTAACTGTACTTTCATATTTATTATTAATTTATAATTATGATATTCATGAGAATTTACTATTATTCCTCTGTACGTATAATCTATAATATATTAATAGGAAAATTGCAGTCGCGGTACCAAATCTTTCACTTTTTGCAGACTTTGCCCAAACATTTGGTTTGTGCCACCCACGGTACCAAACCTTTCAAAATGTAGCAGTTGGAGTCCAAATTTGATCGTTAGTTAACCAAGAATAGTAGATTTGACCAAATTTTAAAATGGCAAAATGGTAAGTTTACAATTTTAATATAGAATAATTAGAAAAAAAACAAAAAACAAAAGAGTCTTCTTCTTCCTCAAACCCTCCATTTTTTGTATCAATCATGAAATCGCTTCAACTACCACCAGCCGGCGTTGGAGGCGCCGCCTCTTCCTCCTAAGCCTGTCAACGCTACCGCTCCGACCTCATCCTTCCGTTGCCACAACGCGTCCCAGCTCTAGCGATCCCTCTTCATCTTCCTCTTCCTCGACTTCTGCTCTGGCCTCCACCCAGATTCAAGAATGCTCCTGCCTCCACCGTCCCTCCTCCCACCACCACAACCTCAGCTGCAATTTTCCCTAAATTATATACCACTACATTTGAACCATACAGCCTCTATAGCAACTACATACTCTGCCTCCATGGTGGAATCGACAATACAAGATTGCTCAATACTCCTCCATACCACGGCTCCACCTCCTAATGTAAATACTGAAACCAATGTGGACTATCTAGAGTCACGATCGGTTTGAAAGTCAGAATCAGTATACCCAATAGGATTCATATCACATATTGAATAGACGAGCATATAGTCTCTCGTTCTCTGAAGGTACTTAAGCATATGCTTCACCGCTATCCAATGTTCTGGCCTTGGATTAGACTGATAACTACTAACAATACCCACAACATGACAATGTCCGATCTAGTGCAAAGCATAGCATACATGAGACTTCCCACATCCGAGACATAAGGAATCTTCTTCATGTAATCTATCTATGTCGGAGTCTTTGGAGAATGCTCCTTTGATAGATTAATTCCATGTCTAAAAGAGAGTAGTCCCCTTTTAGAATTCTGCATTGCGAATCTAGATAATACTTTGTCAATGTATGAAGCTTGGGATAATGCTATCCTTTTGTTTTTCCTATCTCGCAAGACACGGATTCCTAAAACATAACTAACCTCTCCCAAGTCATTCATATCAAATTGCTGTGACAACCATTTCTTTAAGGATGATAATGTCCCTACGTCATTTTCGATGAGTTGAATGTCATCCACATAAAGAATCAGAAAAACTACTTTCTTCCCTTGCATACGCTTGTATACACAGGGTTCGTCCAGATTTTGGTCATAACCATATGTCTTAACAGTTTGATCAAATATGACATTTCATGACCTGGACATTTGCTTAAGTCCATAAATGGACCATTGCAATTTGCAGGCTTTTCTTTCGTGGCCGTTTCTAATGAACCCCTCAAGTTGCATCATGTAGATAGTCTCGTCAAGATGCCCATTCAAAAAGGCTGTCTTAACATCCATTTGCCAAACCTCATAATCATAATGAGCGGCAATGGATAAAAGGATTCGAATAAATTTAAATATGGCAACCAATAAGAATGTTTCTTCATAGTTGACACCTTCTCATCTCTTTGGGTAAAACCCTTGGGCACTAGCCTTGCTTTGAAGGTTTCAACATTCCCATCTATACCTCCTTTGCTTTTATAGACCCACTTGCACCCTATAGGTTTGACCCCATTAGGTGCATCTACAAGATCCCAAACCTTGTTGGAATACATAGATTCCATTTCTGAGTTCATGGTAAATTTTAGTGATTCAAAGTCTACATCCTCCATTGCCGTCCTTAAACGAAGTGGGATCTTCTTCTTGTTCAGTAGAGATCGCCTAATAAGACTCCATAGAGCAAGTATATAGAAGGTGATCTAACAATCCTCCCACTACGAGTAATAATTGAAGGTGCCTTATTGTCCAGTCTGAATGAAAATCCTTCCTCTCCTCCCACTGCTTAGTCATGTCCTTGTTCAGGACCAACCTCCTCATAATCCCAATCGCGATGGGTATATAGAGGTACATCAATGGGTGCCTCGTTCCCTACTACCTTTGGATCTATCTCATGAGGTACTGTACGCATCATATGCTCACTTATCTCATTAGTGACCATAGGTTCTGTAGGAGGTTCCAAGTCATAACTATTTTATTCTATGCGAAAATTTGGAATCGAGTTATTTGAACGATGTTCTAATAGTTCTTCCAGTATAATCTTACTAGTAGACTTGTGTTCTTCTATGTACTTGTATTCTAAGAATGGTGCATTTGTATTAACAAATACCTTCTTATCTGTCTTTCCCTTTAGTTCCTTTTGGATATCCTACAAAGAGACAAACCTCCGATCTTGATTCCATCTTATTTGTCTTTCCCTTTAGCATCCGAATATGGTGCAAATTAGGCTTGCACCCCATTCCATAATTCAAGAGGCGTCATGCGAACTGACTTAGACAGTACTAAATTTAAGAGATAAATGGCTGTTTGTAGTGCATATCCCTAAAAGGAAGTAGGCAATGAGGAATAACTCATCATTGATCTTACTATATCCAACAGAGTTCGATTTCTCCTTTCCGATAAGTAGACCTTAAACTCTTGAGACGGATATTAACCACCTCGATCGGATCAAAGAGCATTGATACTCTTACCCTATTGTTTCTCAACTTACGTTTGAAACTCCTTGAATTTCTCCAAAGCTTCAGATTTATGAGACATAAGGTATATGTATCCAAATCTAGAGTAATCATCCATAAAGGTGATGAAGTACTCAAATCCACCTCCAGACTGAGTATTGATAGGTCCACAAACATTGGAATGTACCAATTCCAAAACTTATTTAGCTCTTAGTCTTATAGCCTTCAAAAGCTACTTGGTCATCTTTTCTTCTATACAAGATTTACATGTTGGTATAGATTCCACCTCTAACTCTTTTAGAGGTCCATCCTTTACCAATCTTTGAATCCTGCTAGATTAATATGACTCAACCTAAGATTCCATAAGAGAGTTTCATTGGTACTAGACGATCTCTTTCTATTCTGAGTAGTAGTAGTGTGAATAGAGCCTATCATAGGACTTAAGACATAGAGACTATTAACCATATGACCCGAACATATAACAGAATTATTCAACTTGATAACTACCGTAGAACAGCTAAAAAAGTAATGAATAACCAACACGATATAAAGTGTAACGGAAGCCAGGTTCCTTGTAAGTTCGGGAACATAATAACAGTCATCCAAAATCAAATCCCTACGATTCTCAAATGGTGCCAACAACTTTGGCGGATACTACTACTCATATGCCAACTCTAAGAGTATACTCCCCTTCACTGAAGTGCTTGGTTTCCTGGAACTCTTGCAAAAAAAATTGCATACATGATTAGTGGCTCCAGAATCTACAATCCAGGTCTTAGTAGAATCAACCACTAATCATGACTCGATGAATAGGGCATTGTATTTACCTTGCTTCCCTTTAACTAGGTTATCCGGGCAATTCCTCTTCCAATGTCCATTTTGTCCACAAGAAAGACACTTTCCCTTTGGTTTTCCATTGGTAGTGGTTTTCTTTCCCCTTTTCTTGCCATCTTGCCTTTTGTTTTGCCTTTCTTTCTTGATTCCTCCTTTGCCACTAAAAGGCTTAGGATGAGCGGATCCGGATGTCACAATCAAAGCATTTCCATTTCTGACCTTAAGAACAGTTTCAGCATTTTGGAGCTCTCTCGTTAATTCCATCAGAGACATGTCATTCTTATGTAGATTATGATCAACTCTGAATTGTGAGAACATCTCAAGATGAGTCTCAAGGACCATGTCAATATGTGTCTTGGAATCAATGTTAGCTCCAAAAACCTCTACAGCATTGAAGTGACCAATCATGGT
>CAIGRO010250447.1:0-11759 GCA_903798355.1 Fraxinus baroniana
GGGAACCCCCGTTTCCCCCCCCCCCTCGACGAGGAAGCCATTGAAATTGGGAGAACTAAGAATGACTCGATCAAAAAGAGTAAAAAGTACTTACGCTAAACACCAACGCCAGAAACTCGGAACTAAGTAGCCGAGACTGAATGAATCCCCACTTTTAAGAAAGACCAACGGAGGCTCGGACGTCAAAAGATAGAAGAACAAAGGCGCAACAATCTTGGAAAGGAAAAAAAAGAGGAAAAGGTCAACTTTCCCATTCCTTATATAGGAATCTAAAACAGATCCCCACCGCAGGATCATATCCAAACCTCCATCAGGGCCATCCACGTGTAAAATTATCACGCAGTGCAACCCAAAAGGCAGAAACAACGTTTTACAATTAAAGGCCATGATGATCCCGTGGAATCCACGCGCGCGTAAGCGTGAAGTTTGCTGCACTATCATCATCATTGCGCATTTAATATACCCACTGCTCGAGGACCTTGGGAAAGACCAAGGCCGTACAGCTGTCCTCCAGAAAACTCCCACCTATTTCTACCAGGCGGCCAAATGAAATTAGGGTCGGTCCCTTTGAGGGACCTCCTCCCCACTTTTTCTTCCCTTCATTCTTTTCCCAAAGGGGGTCGTCAAATGTCTTCATACGTCGTCCCTTTTAGGAACCAGTGGCAATCGGTTCGGAACTCTTACGGGTCTTCATTAAAAATCAATGGTTCAGTAAGAAGATCTCGTGCCCAACAAAGTCTGTCGACCTGGCACTCCCACAAAAGATAATAGTCCCACCCACGAAGGTACGCTTAGACCAGCACAATCCTCGCACCAGCAATCCTAAAACACAAGTCCACGTAATGCATAAATAACTATACATGGACTTAGGGGACTGATGTTACTCCTGAAAATTCACACTATGGAATGCAGAGGGGATTTCGCAGTCCCCACCGGTTCAGACGAGCCGATACGCTGCGACAGCATGACCCCCAACTAGGAAAGAACCCGTCCGAACCCCTGGGCCAAAGAGAACTACGCATCCGAGCCCATTGAAATATTTGATTGGACAGCATGACTTGACCAATCACTTTAGCGCCGCATCCTACCTCCCCTGCAGGGTCACATCGCAAGTCTAGAGATATGGAAATCCAAGCATTTATGGTCTGACTAATGTGATTGACGATTGACAGTTAAATTAGGTTATAGCAATGCACGTGTCTTTTCATCCTACGACTACTATTAATTGTAAACTACTATATAAGGGAATGTGCAACATTGTGAGAAGGTAATGANTCCTACCTCCCCTGCAGGGTCACATCGCAAGTCTAGAGATATGGAAATCCAAGCATTTATGGTCTGACTAATGTGATTGACGATTGACAGTTAAATTAGGTTATAGCAATGCACGTGTCTTTTCATCCTACGACTACTATTAATTGTAAACTACTATATAAGGGAATGTGCAACATTGTGAGAAGGTAATGAAATTTTGGACATTGAAAGCTACAAAGAATCTATTCCCATACAAAAATTCACCTCGGCTCGACCCCCTTAGGCTATCAAAACTTGCAACAGAGGTCTACATTTGGGGAAAATGAATGAAGAAATCACTAATTACTGTTGAACCACTTTTTGGGGTCAACAATTACCATAAAGGATAAATATTCGATACTCGTAATCGATGAACTACTAGATGAATTATATAGCTCCAGATATTTTTCAAAGCTCGACCTACGATCAGGATACCATCTGACATGGGTTCATAGAGTGACATACCAAAGACTGTATTCCACACACATGAAGGGCACTATGAATTTGTGGTTATGTCATTCGGACTCACTAATACGCCTGCAACATTCCAAAGTTTAATGAATGATCTTTTCCGACCCTACTTCCGTAAGTTTATTTTGGTATTCTTTGATGATATCTTGGTATATAGCAAGACATGGTAGGAACACATTTCTCATCTAAATATTGTTTTAAGAATTTTGAATTCTAATTTACCTGTTTGCCAAAGAATTAAAATGTCGGTTTGAACTTGAATAGGTAGACTACTTAGGGCATCTTATATAACAGAAAGGAGTCACAGTCGACCCTGCTAAAGTTCAAACTGTTACTGAATGGCTAGTTCCTACAACTCCAAAGGGGTGTGTAGATTTTTGGGTCTCGCGGGATACTATCGAAAACTTATTAGTAGGTTTGGTGGGATTGCAGCTCCATTGACTCGCCTATTTGCCAAAGATGGGTTCACCTAGAATTTTGAAGTAGAAAATGCATTTAACAAATTAAAAGAAGTTTTATCATCTCTTCTTGTTCTTAGACTTCCTGATTTTTCCCAGCCATTTGTAGTTGAATGTGATGCAAGGGAATAGGCATTGGAGCTATTTTATCTCAACAGGGATAGCCTATTGCCTTCTTCAGCGAGGCATTGAAGGGGTCAATGCTCACATTATCTACCTACGAAAAAAGATGCTCGCCATTGTAAAGGCCATTCACAAGTGGAGGCCATACCTGCTGGGTCAACCTTTTGTCGTTAAAACTAATCAGAAAAGCCTCAAGTATTTAATAGAACATCACATCACTACTCCTGCTCAAGCACGTTGGTTACCGAAGCTTCTTGGGTACGACTACATCATCGAGTACACATGGGGTCAAGAGAATAAAGGGACAAATGCATTGTCACGCATGAGAGAAGTCTACTTTTTAGCCATATCCCTCCCACAAGCTAATTGGTGGAAGGACTTGCAACAAGAGGTAATTCGGGACCCATTCTATAATAAAATAGTGGAGAAAAGTTCCAAAGAAGCTAGACAACATTATGTTAAATGTGATGGGGTGTGGTTTCAAAAAGGGAAAATATTCTTGAGTCCTAGTTCATCCCTCATCCATGTTGTACTGGTCGATGGGCACTCATCATTTATAGGTGATACTTTGGATATCACAAGACTTTGGCACACATCCAACAAAGTTTCACCTGGCCAGGCTTGAGGAAATTAGTTAAGAAATTCTTACGCCAATGCAGTGTATGCCAACGCTTCAGGGCAGATTGTCTGACCCCTGCAGGCCTACTACAACCCTTACCCCCAACTAAAGTTTGGATTTTGTGGAAGGATTACCGCCTTCACATTGATACACTGTGATAATGGTTGTTGTCGATCGGCTTTCTAAATACAATCACTTTGTTCCTCTAAGGCATCCCTTCACAGCCTTGATAGTAGCTAAATCATTTGTCTCACATATTGTAAAATTACATGGGTTTCCCAGTTCAATTGTAAGTGATAAGGACAAAATCTTTATGAGTTCTTTCTGGAAAAATCTATTTCAATTACAGGGGATCGAACTTAAAATGAGCTCCAGTCATCACCCTCAGACCGATGGTTAAACGAAAGTCACTAATCGGACCCTCGAGCAGTACCATTGGTGCTTTACTGAGGATCTACCATGAAAATGGGTGAAATGGTTACCTTGGGGTGAATATAGCTATAATACAAGCGTACATTGCTCTACAAAAATCACTCCTTTCAAAGTGGTTTATGGGGTGCATTCCTTGTGTCTAATTCCTTACATCCATGGCACGACATTAGTACAAACGGTTGATGATTATTTACGGGACCGAACAACCATTCTTAAAGAATTACGTCACCACTCGTGATTGAATGAAGGCACATGCAGTTCAACATCGAAGGGATGTTCAATTTCAGATATGAGATTACGTTTATTTGAAATTTTAGCCATACCGGCAAGCCTTTGTAGCCTTTTGAAGCTCTATGAAATTAGCTCCTAGGTTCTTCGGCCCCTATGAAATCTTTGCTAAAATTGGACCAGTAGCTTATCGTCTTTCCCTCCCTTTAGGGTCCCAAACATACGATGTCTTTCACGTTAGCCTCTGCGCAAACAGTTGGGTGATCGACTAGTAGTCTCTCTAACTCTTCCTCTAGTTTTAGATGAATCAACTATCCTACCAACACCAGAGAAGGTACTTGATCGACATGTCATTCAAAAGAGAAATTACCGTCCTAAGACAGAGGTACTCATCAAATGGGCGGGAGCTCCAGAAGAAGATGCTACTTAGGAGAATTTATGGTGATTTTCAAGACAGTACTCCAGCTTCATCCTTGCGGACAAGGATACTCTGGGCTGGGAGGAATGATATGTGCACGTATGCATGGATTGCATGGATGATAGGAAGACCCAGTCCACGCCAATGAAGAGACCCAGTCCACACCAATGAATAACAGAAGCCATGAAATGTGTCTGCATAAAAATAGCTCATGTGATTATTTATTATTTCTTGTTATTCCTTGATTCTAGATTAGTTTGTTAATTTACTTGATTATCAAGTTGTAATTGATCTATAAATAACCATTAGCAGTTAATCAATAAAGGCAACAATTACAATAACTATCAGTTCTCTTCTCTTCTCATCCCTTCCCTTCTCTAATCTTTTTCTTGCATCGAAATTCCTTTATATATTTCAACTTCTGGTCGCATTTGTTGCAATCAATCATTATCTGGACCAATTTTAGGTGGGTGGGGTGGGTATGTGTGGTTTGGGGTTTTTTTTCTTTTAATTATTTTATTATAGAAAATGTGAAGTTATCGTTTTATCCTTTTAAAATTAATCAAAATTATGGTCAATGTCAATTCTCTGGTCAACTAATGGTCAAACTAATAGTTTCAATCTATTTGAACTCTAGGTGCGTGTTTTTTAAAGGTTGACACCTTGTGTGACACAAATGAAAGGTTTTGACAAAATCTGTAACTAAATGAAATGTTTGGTACTGTGACTATAGTTTTTCCTTCAATTAATGGCCAGTTAATGAAAGCATTAAGAATAAATAACATAAATAAACTTTAATGAAAATCTCAAAGAAAAAACTAAAAATTATCAAAACATAGTCTCAATTATAGATTACATCAAATCCCAGATAGAAGAATGAGTTCATGATGGATGAAATAGAAACTATTAAATTTATAATAAAAAAATATATAAAGAAGAAATGGATAAAACTGTTTTTGAGTTGAATCTAGGCATGGCAACGAGGCGGATATGTGACGGGTTGGCCATTTCCACTCCCATCCCGTTGGGTATTTTTGTTATCTTACCACATCCCATACCGAGTAAAAGCAGGAAGGGGCGGGGCGGGGCATGTCTTGTCCCTTTATCGCCCCATTTATTTCTTTTTATTTTTTATTTATTTTATTTTTTGCTTTTATCTTTTTTATGTATTTAGTTAATAAATATTATTACATTTTTACAAATTTATTAAAAACAACTTATGTTCTTTTTAAAAATGATGGAAAATCTATTATTTTTGTTTGACAAAAAACTTAAATTTGAAATTAACTTTAAACGGGGCGGGTAGCGGGGATTATGTTTTCCGTACCCGTCCTATACCCACTTCGGGTCAATGACCCTTGTCCTGTACCTGTCCAGTTTACCTGATTAGGTAGGTAATCACCGTCCCATTTGGGGCAGGGCCCTCCGAGTATCGGGTTAAACAGATTTTTTTGCCATCCCTAGTTGAATAAATCTTCTTCTCATTGTCACTTTCAATCTCTTTCTTGATATCTTGCTTTTACCTCGTTGAATTCCTCCTAAAAAGTGGCCACTATGGTGGTATCTATGCCTTCTTGAAGTCCTTCGATGAGTTGGAGTGGAATTTGGCTTTTAAAAGATGAATTAAAATTCAAACCCTAGTTGAAATGATGATTGGTGCCTAAGTGCGTGGATGTGGCGCCTAGGCACCCACTTTCGGGAAAAAATTAGTAATGTGACACCTAGGCGCTCCTCCAATTTCATTTGCACTGCACAACCTTCAGTATTTTTAACAAAACTTTTTCTTTCGATATCTGATTGAGACGGTGAAAAGTGAGTTTGAAAGAAAACTCAAAGGACTTTGTTAGAAATAGTTTTTTTTCTAACTTAAATATTTATTATGTCAAAAATGGGTCTGAATCTCTGGATAAAAATACGGAATGTACTGTTGCAGTTGAAGATTAATTTGTGAAAATATTTTGATCATATTTCACTTTTATTTGACTTTTAGTTGTATCCAATTGACTCCTATCAATTTTAAATCATCATTTTGTAGTCTGAATCAACTGTTGAAAAGTTGTAATTGAGTCCTCAAATTTTGAATTTAACCGTTTTCGTCGTTATTCAATTCTTTATTTCAATTTAGTATTTCACCAAATCATCATCAACTTCTCTTTAATTTATGTCTACATCACTCTTTTCTCCGACTGTTTGCTCCATTCACACCAATTCAACTAATCTATAAAACAACACGAAAACTCAAATCAAATCATTCCAAAACTCTAAGAATCAAACGAAATAACAAGATTAAGTAGCAGTAATATAATGAGTGAAAGGCACTCATCAATCTTATGCGCAAGACTTCTCTCATTAAGCTCTCTAAATGACCTTGTAATGTACTTTATGTCAATGACTTCCAAGTCAGATGATTATAGAGCATCAGTTGTGATACCCTTGTAGGCTTAATAACTCAGTCATAAAGGCTATGAAGAAAGGTATAAGATGTATCATACTTTCTTTTGACATGAGATTCGAACATTAAAAATGTCTTATGCTCGTTCTAAACTCATCAACTCAATCTCCTTCAACCAACGAGGGATTCCGAACACTCCAAACCATCAAACTTCTATGAACATAAGCATTAGTCTTCCCATCCCAAACTACTTTTTAGCAGTTTGGTTACTATTTTAAGAATCTACGAATTCAACTCAAGCTAGGTCAATAATATAACAGTTAAATACACATAATCAAGTCATGTCACAATATAAGTGATAAGTCAATTTCGATTATTTGCTCAAGTAATCAAGTCTAACATAGATTAGTACTCATATAAAAGTACATGTTATGGTGTTGTCCAGTTTTAGCTAAAGTTTGACTCAATTCAAACAAATAAATATCATCATAGGCAGTCGCTAGTCGTTTAACGCTATACTAGACAATATTTTTGAATTTTCATTTTTTTTCAAATTGTAGAAATTACAGTTAAACAAACTCGATAAGCAGTTGAAAATCAAGAAATAAAGATCCTAAGTATCATAATAATTACCTACTCCAAACAAAAATATTGCATTGTCCCCATGTAAAAGCAAAAATAGTTGAAATAAAGGAGTAAGGATCAGAAACTCCCTGAGAGTAGATGCAAATATGTATAAGGATCAGGCTAGTACAGCTGATACAACCGTTACTTTTCTTTGTTGCTAGGCTTTAATTTTCTATTTCAAGAATTCAAAATAAATATTAGTGATAGCATATAAGATTTAAATATTTGCAATGTATTCACACAAAGAATGCATATCACATCTATGTATGCTTAATATAATGTTAGGACATTAACGATGAGCCTCAGTAAAATAAATTCAATAAGTAAACATGCCTAAATTACTAATGCAAATCTTAAAATACTACCTAAAATGTGTTAAAAACCATTTAAATGCACGAATACCTAAATATGACCCTAAAATACTAATGCAATCCCTAAAATAAAGTGTAATTCAATAGTTAATCAAAAAATAAAAATAAAATGAAAATGGATAGAAAAATGGGTTTCCTCTCATTAAGCGCTTAATTTAAAGTCTTTACCTAGACTTTTGGCAGAAATGACCATTCAAAGAACTTTAAAGAAAGCTTTGGATGTCTTGTTTTGCTTGTGTCCGTTGAGCGTGCACCAGTTTTCATATGTTCTCCATATGTTTACATTGCCCTTGTCATTAAAATATGACTGGCTTTACCACCCGATTCGAACTCCACTATGTAAACTTCAACTTCATTGGTGTTAATGACAAAATCAATCAAGCAATCATTGGGTGGGAGGATTGCTTGGTAAGGTCAGCATCATTAACATTTTCAATTTGCTATACTATGATCAACTCCTCCTTTTTCATATGCTCATCTTCTTTAATGGAAGATTTCTCGAGTCCAATGTTCGTTTCTAAACAATAACATCTTCATGAAAAGTCTTCTCCACTTGTTGTATTTGCTGCAAGTCCGGTGGACGAGGTTCCGTTAATTGGTGGAAGAAATAATTTCATAGGCAAATCCCCCATGTCAGATTTTGGTGAGAAAAATAAGTTAATAGGCAAGTCACCCAAGACAGTTTCATCAAGTTCAAATTCCACTTTTATATCTCGTAATCGCTGTCTTATAATAAAATCTCCCACAAGCCTATCCCCCTCGTCAATATCTTGAGCTGCCAAGTGTCGTTGCCTTGTGATGAAGTCACAAACGTGTATTTCGATGACATTAATCACAGTCATCTGTTAAGCTGTGTTTTATGTCTTTTTATATCTTGAAAAGGAGAAAAAAAACCAAAACATACTGAAATGAAAAATAATAATAATAATAAAAATACAAGAATACAGTTAGAAATCCAAATTAATACTTAAATTAATTAAACCCAAACTAAAGTAATAATCCCTAGGAACGGTGCCAAAAACTTTTTATGAAATCTTGTTCTTTTGTTTGAAATAGCGCAATTATACGGTTCGTTAATAAGTAATAAAATGAATTTATGTCCAAGTATCATACCCACATAGATTGTACTAGTTCAAATTTGAATTAACTTAGCCTTAATCGAAACTATGAAATTCGATGATTTTTTTTATAACTAAATTGTAATAAACTAATCTACATATATTCACAAGACCTAACTTAACTAAAATCATTGCAAGTTGTAATACATGCAAGTTTGATGAAAATATAGTGATGAAAGACACATTAGGATCCCGAATCCTCTTATATCAATCATTTTTAACCTCAAACCTTATAATTTGACATTACGATTCTTATTAAGATCAATATTTTTAAATTGTTTAACAATTTCTCTTGAGTAAAATTAAACATATCATCACATGAGACTTAACTATATTTTTATGACAGATGCGAACATACATAAATGTATTAAGAATTTATGAATACTTAAATATCGTGTAGAGTATAGCGGCATATTTATATCTCCTACTGGACTCTACAACGATTGACACTATGTTTAACTTATTTTCAATCTTTCAAAAGCAAAACAAGTCACAAAACTCATACAATTATTGCGCATATAATTGTAAAAAAACATAAATCCATCACAACAATTCAAGAATTGAAAATGTGTTTTAATATCAAAAACAAGATTCAAAATTTCATAATCCAAAGTTCATCAAAAAACGTAGGCCCCAAAAATAATTTAGCATGGCATGATAAAGAGACAAAAACTAATACATAAGATGGAATTCCTAATTCAGAGAAGAAGAAAATCAAATAGTTAATTCCGTCTTCGCGCTTGATCTTCAACACGGATGAACTTTCCAATGAAAATATTAATATTTGCTCCAAAAAGATGGATTTTTATGATGAATATATGATGAATGAAATGGTCTATTGATTTCCCCTAATTTAGAGTTGATAAGTTGTATTTATATGCCTCTCAAAAGTCTCCCAACAGTCTCCAAAAAGTCCAAAAAATAGCCCAAGAAAAGGAGTCCTCGTTGGAGTGGAATTCAAAACGAAAACACCAACCTAGACCGCTAATGGCCTGGGCGGTCACCGAGATCAAACTCGAGCAATCACCTAGGCAAAAAAAAATTGGGTTTTGCTGTTGAAATTAATGGTCGAGGTGATTGCCCAATTCAAGCGAATTTTAGTATATTTTTCATAATTTTCTCTTGATATTAGATTGAGACGATTCAATGCGTGTTGGATAGCTAACTCAAAGATGCAATTCTTCTTGAAATATCAATTTTTCAATTCAAATGTTTGCTATGCCAAAAATAGGTTTCAACCTGAGACAGAAAATATAGGGCATAACTTGTGTGGTTGGAAATTGATTTGAGAAAATACTTTAACTATAATTCATTCCTTTAACTTTCAATTCAATCTAATTGATCATATTTGATTTTCAATCATCATTTTGTGTCCTAAATCGACTATTGAATATTTGCACTTTGTTCCCCAAACATTAAGGCCATGTTCTCTTTGCTGTTTTCACCTTCATTTTCAATTTTTAATTTTTAAAAATACTAAAAACACGTTTACTTACCTATTTTCAGAAACAAATTTCCACAAATGAGTTCAAAATTTATAAAGAAAACGGAAAACGCTAAAAAAATCGTTTTGGTTGTTTTTAGTTAAAACCTAGTCAAAACTTCATTTTTTTTATTTTTGAAAATAATTTTCCCAAGTGAGAAAAAGAACGTGTTTTCAATAATATCAAAATGGACACTCAAAATACAAAAAATTCAAAAATCAAAACTAAAAATTGAAATACGAAGAGAACAACCCCTAAATTTCCTCCATTTCTCGTTCCATTCTTTTTTAATTTCTTAGAAACTGGTTGAACATTGAAACAAAAGAAATTCAACTTAAGTTAAGTAGAAGTCAGCACCTTCATAATATTAAAGTTTAGTAATATGGTCCGAATAAGTGCACAAAATGCACTTATCATCGATTGCAGAAAGTTAGGGACTAATTATTTGATTGAGAAAAAAACAAATTCCTCTTAGTTAAGGTAGGATCACACTTGTTGAAGGTGTTGCGACATCCATGGAGTCATTAGAAATAAGGGAGATACAATAAAACTTACAAAAAAATTGTAAAAAATATAAAAGCATCTTATTACAATTGCTCTTTACGCGTATAGTCCATAAGTGATACAAACAATCAATTTAAGTAATCAGAAGAAAAAACATAAAATCTATATTCAATACTAATAATCACTACAAATAAACACAATTTAATAAATGTAAGCCAAATTAGACATAATCATTCCAAACTCATTATATATGTACAATTCAAAAATCATTCCATATAACATAAATCGTTCCAAACACATTCCAAATTAATTTGACACAAGTCAATATAGTAATTTAAGTTTTGATGAGCTAAAAATTTAATTGGGAAGTGAAAATTTGTAGTAGATATGTTAATTTGTTAAAACGTTATAGACAAATTTTGAAGAATTAGAAGGGTTGGAGTTTTGGTAAAATGGATGATGGAGAGAGTTGAGCAAGAGAGTGAGACTCTCACATATGTTGTGATTTTGTCAAAAAAAAAAAAGATAAAAATGAAAAAGGTCCAAAAGTTGGGAGCGGCGTCACATGACCCCCCCCATGCCCCACTGTGTGTCCGCCAGTTCTCGAAAGCCCCTATTAATCTATATGAAGTTTGAAATGATTTTCCCCTAAAATGAAAGGGGAAAACTATAATGAAACTCTTTCACGTTGAATTGGAGGATCCAACGCCCTAACTTTCTTAGCCTAGAGGTGTTTTTGGAAATCTTGAGATGAGCTGCTCCCTGATAGTTTGGCTTTGATGTGTGATCAAACTGAGCTCTATGCTACGTGCTATTTGATTAAGGCCCTGTTTGATGGGTAACATTTTCCATGGAACTTGGAAAATGTTCTAAGTTTCGCATCGTTTGACAGTAAAAATTTTCCTTGAAATTTTTTTCCACCTACTCTACCCACGCGCCTACTTTCCAGCTTTTGGAGGAAAAAGATTTATTGTTGCTTTGGTTGGTTTTGATTTTTCGGGTTCTTTTATTTTTTATTTTTTTATTTTTTTTTTATTTTTTTTTTAGCAATTGAAAAATTTTTTAGACACAATGATAAAATAATTTATCACTTTTATTGATAATTTCTAGAGGTGGCAATCGGGCCGAGTAGCTCGTCGGGTCGTACTGTAGTGATCCATGGGCCGCTCGGGCTTGTCAAAAGACGAGCCCGAGCCCGAGCCGAGCACCATGCTAGGTAGA
>CAIGRO010250453.1:0-12214 GCA_903798355.1 Fraxinus baroniana
CAATAATAAGGGTTGTAAAGTCATTGTGGATAGTGGTAGTTGTATTAATGCAGTTCGATGGCTACTGTAACCCGTCTTGGGTTGTAACCAGTGCCTTACCCTCAACCATATAGCATCTCTTGTGTTGATACTTCCTCGATAACTATAAAGGAACGTTGTCTAGTACCTATTCATTTTCTAGAGTATAAGGATCATATATGATGTGACCTCATTTCAATGGATGTCGGTCACATCATTATTGGTTGACCTTGGTTGTTTGATTTAGATGTAGTCATTATGGTCGATCCAATTAATGTTCCTTTGTGTTTAATGGAAAGAAGATCTACCTTAATCCACTTCCACTGAGAACTGTTGGCTCACATGAAGCAAAGAAAATCAAGGAGAGAAAATGGTTACATATCATTAACCCTACGAAGTTCGAACGCACACTTATGGGCAATTCTATCGTGTTTGCCTTCGTTGTCATGGAGGTTCTATTGAATTCCCTAATAGTAGTCCCTTCTGAAGCCCAGGAAATCATTCAAGAGTTTCAAAATATCTTCCCTAAGGACCTATCAGACCAGCTACCTCCACTACGGGACATCCAACACGCCATAGATTTGGTCTCGGAAGCGTTCCTTCCAAATTTGCCCCATTATAGGATGAATCCTACTAAGCATGCTAAACTCCATAGGAAAGTGAATGAACTCCTTCACAAAGGATTCATCCGTGAGAGTTTATGTCCTTTCGCAGATTAGGAATTCATTGATCATGTATCGTTCGATACCACTTGATATGAAACCAACCACCAGATTCAAATGTTGAAGTTATATGACACAATAATGAAATATATGATTGTAAGCAAAAGAATAATAGAAGACAAGAAAATATGACAGAGAAATTAAGAGAATTTTTTGGACCACAAATAACGAATATGAAGAAGTATTACAATAATTCTAAAAACTAGTAATCACTTTTCTCACACTATAAAATTGTATATAAAAGTTTAATATTTATAGGAAACATGTAGGGGACATTCAAACCCCCTAGTAGAGTTTTTGATGAAGTATGATACCAAAATCATGTTAAAACGTGAAAAGGGCTTGGGCCGAATAACCCAATCACTCGAGCAATAAGCTAGCTATAGGTCCGTCGCTCAAGCTCCAGGCGAGCGATCAATTCTTGGGAGAAAATCTGCAAGGTATTGCTCAAGCAGTCAGCTAGCGGTAGGCTGGCGAAAATGCGGTGACTTTTCTTTCCGGTCCATAATTTCAACATCTTCAAGACCAATACAAATTACAATTTCCAATAGGGCTTTCAAATAGAATTTCAACTTGAATAAGATTCCAATAGTATTCTCAATTGAATTCCTCTAGACGTACACTTCAATTAGAATTCGTCAATTATTTCAACTAAAAATTCGGGTTGTACTAGAATTCTAACATTAATCAATATAAGAAATCATTTAACTTCTTCTTTTTATTGTCCAAACCCAATCAAAACACTCAAAACAGTTATATATGTTATATTCGAAATACTCAATTTATCCAATAATCGAACTATAACCTCATTACGTATCATAAAAGTTAATGTATGGAGAACTGGTCGTAGGTCCCGACACTGAAGATAGTGTCATACGACTGCTACAGGCAAAGTACCTACGAATATGTTTAATATAAATGGCTGGAAAAGTATAGAATAGAGCACACGATTTGGAATAGAACCAATATATGATTTTTTAGAAATTCTCATCAATAATGTCAAATCTATATGGAATGAACGATCTTATTGGAGAAAAGATGTATACGTACTGATGAAGAATTTCTACCAAACGCTTCTAGGACTGATAATAAACTATTTCGAACATTTTCCATGCTCCGATAATGTTAAAACATGAATTGTACAAGAAGATGGTAACATTCAATTATAATATAAAGAGGTGATAACAACACATAGTACATGTGTACGTTATTTACTTCTTTGCACCTATTTACGTACCATCAGCACTCTACTACTCATGCATACAAAATGATACATATTTATACTCATCAGAATCCTTCAACGTTTTCTTCATGTACACGCTATCGTTGGAGAGATCAAGGCTTGTAGGTCTCATTTCACTACAACAAAACAACCTACGATAACGTTCAAAAAACGTTGCCGAAGACCCATTGCGACGTTTGGACGTGTGTTACAAATCGAGATGTTGTCGTAGAATAGGACCCTTATGGCAATGTTTTTTTAAACGTTGTTGTAAGTGTTTTTTTTTACAGCAATTTATGCAAATTGATTGGCAAAATTAAAAATGGCTCCTTATGAATAAATTTTGAAATTGCATAAAAATTGATAATTTCATTACAAATGTGATACAACACCACCTACATAAAAAGAGCTTCAAAATGAAATAAAATTAGAGGAATCCAGCACCAAGTCTACATCTCTCTCCAACCAAAAGTTACAAGTCAAAAACTACCTAAATATGAACCATCCTAACTGCTCTCCAAATTTCTGGTTCTAGTTCTCCTACTACCTTCCATTATTCTGTCTTCACTTTTCCATCCGGTATAACCAGAGCAAGAGCCACCTCGAAAATGCAGAAAATCCATTAGCAAAAAAGATAAGGAAAAGAATGGTTGAGTCACATCCAATATTGGCATCTCAATTAATAAATGAGCTACCGTTGATTACTTACTTTTTAAGTCAAGCATTTGAATTTCAAATGTCATATAAATCACCAAAACAAACATACACTTTTTCTTATCATAATTCCAATAGACAACAAAGTTCCTCATAGTGCAGGAGCATACAATACCTTTGACACCCTGCAGGTTCTTCTTATCATTTACAAAACCAACACACACTTCCTCAAATATTCAGCCATCTTATTCAAATTTTATCTTCATTACTTCCCATTTCAAAGACAAACAACAGTGAGAGACAATAAACTATAATCAAACTGAACACACAAGAATGAGCAACAAGAACACATCACTCCTCTATATTATATACCATAAATAGGAGCGGAAGCATTAACTTTAATACTATTGTTGACCATTTGAACCATAATTGATGGATAGAGTCCCATTCATCATTCACAAATACGAACTCAATTTTACTTGGGAAATGACGGGGATAGAAAAGCCTCAATACAACTGCAACGAAAGCAATCCATTTTCCAACCTCACCCCTACACCACAATGCCAATTATTTTGTTTATCAACGCACTGGATTGCGAAACAAGCTCAATGTCATTCCCATCTAAAATCAACAAGTTAATCACAAACTAAACTCGGATTCAGTCCCAACAAGCTCATATACAAGTAACACTTCCATGGGCTTAATTAGTATTTGAACAAATTATGACATCAAGCAGCAAGAATGTTGAATGACTCTGCAATATAAGTCTGCCAAGACAAGTAATTTTCATTGCAAACTAGAAACCCGTTTTTCTCCTAATAAAAGAACAAAAACATAAAAGCATTGTCAATTTGTTCTTATTTAATGGCAATTTTATAAATGTTTGAAATCAACATTAATACATACTTCAAGAATAAGCTTCAAAGCACCACAGACTCAATAGCAGTGTATAGAAACTCACAAACTGACCCATAGAAAATTAACTCAAATAAAAAACACAATCAAACAAATTCTAGATAAAAGTGATTCTAAATTCCATTAATCGATCGAAGAGTAGACCATTTATTTGGTTGAAGGAAAATAAGGTTAAATGAAAATACTAAAAAGTGCTAAAATCGACCATATATGTGGTAGAAGGAAAAAGCATGTTAAATGCAATTAGTTATTAGCTTACTTGGAATCGAACTTGTGCCCCTGCTGCAATTAGTTCAATCTCCTCTTCTTCAATCCCCCTTTCCCCAACAAAATTCAAAAATTAAACACAATCTAAAACCCATTTCCACAAAGGAGAAAGGGAAGAAAAAAAAAGAAAAGCAAAACAAATAGCAGTACTTAGGAAAGACGGTAGTGGGTCAAGGCTCGGATCTGGCCTGAGATGAGGGCCAAACGATCCGACCCTCTCTCTACTATCCTCTTCATCCTTGCCTATCTTTCCATCTCTTCTAGAAGCACACACTAGGACAAGAGATTTGCAGGCGAAAAGGTGCTTGAATCTAGAAAGGGAGAAAAAAACCTAACAATGTTGCAGACGGGAGACTGCTGCGCCGTGGGTATGGCTAGACGGGAGTCGGGAAAGAGGATAGGAGAAATGTAATTGAGGATTACAGTCTCACTTTTCGCAACGTTTGACAAATATTGAGAAAAAAAACTTTTTACAACATTCAATAAACGTTGCAAAAAGGGGGTCTATCACAATATTTTTCTATAAAACGTTTCCAAGACACATTTACACTAACCAATGACAATATCCACTTACTAAAATGTTGCCAAAAGACCCTTTTAACAATATTTATCAACAAATGTTACCTTTTTATTTTTGTAAATGACTATTTTTGTTGTAGTGTCTACAACCTAGAAATTGGCATATCTTGGGTTGCTATCAATTCTACCTACCACACATAAAACATCGTCTAGGTTGTGTTTATGTACACACTATCATTGGGGAGATCAACGGCTTGTGGGTCTAATCTACAACCCAGAAATTGGCATGTCTTGGGTTGCTATCAATTTTGCCTGCCACACATAAAACATCGTCTAGGTTGTGATAAATAAACTCATCAAGCATGGGCGGTCAACTTAAGCCGACAAAGAGTTGGTTGATTACAGAGTCAGCAACCTGAACACTTGAAGCCATATCATCGTCGTGGGAGATGGTGGAACCTTGGGGGTCGAGTAAATAGAACTCCTTGACCCCTGGACATGATCGGTTAAAAGGTTGATTTTGCACCGAAGAACTTGATAGTTTGAACCAGTTGCTGGATTGAAAGGGAGACTATTAGGGTTCAAACAATTAAATATATTACAATTCTCTAAAGACTCTTAGACTGTGCATAGAGAGAATTAGTTTTGAACTTTTCTTTCAAGTAAAAGAAAACATACATAAAACTGTAACAAAAATATAAACACACGCATATACACATATACCAAGTCTACTAGACATACACGTGCAAGCATAAGTTCATTACATTTATCTACCTAGAACTAGGGAAAATCCCATATTGAAAGAAACTATTGAAGTCCTCACTGGAGGAACTCAAGTCCATCGGTCTAAGGTCATCACCCACGTACTCGTCGGCCTTCCACTCTTTGAGTCAACATTGGCAAGGGTCATGCATTGTGATTGAATTGATAAGGTCAGTAACATACAAATTAGTAGATGAAGAGGACGAGCTTTGCAAGCACCCTTGCAATGGTGAACTTCTAAGAAAATATTATAAGTGAATTGTTTCCTATTTAGGCGAAGTCTATTCAGCCTGTCTTAAGATTACAAATATTTTCCACTTGCAAGTCGTAATCACTTAAACGAAAGATGTTATGGACTTAGATAAAATGGCAAAGACTTTTGATTATACTTCAATATTGCTGCAAAAAAAATATAGATAAGGAAATTAGTTGTGTATCTTAACGAGTCAACTACCCTAACCTATCGAGTCTTTATTAAGGGAATTGTGTAACATAAATCAAGCAATCTTGTTAACTTATACAGTGAGCGCAATGTTATGTAGTCTAGACTTCATCAATGAACTTGAAAAGTAATAGTATAGCATCAACATTTGCAAAGTTCAAAAAATATCTTTTCATTACAAAAAGAAAATTACAAAAAAGATTAATTCGTCAGGTCATTCAAAAATGCATCCATCCCAACAGTTCCCAAGTCATTCAAAAAGTCATGTTCAAGTAGAGCTCATAAGTACCCCCACTAGGATGGCGTTGTTAAAACTCCCACTTTATCGGATTCTATTGTTGATTACAGTATTTCTACTAAGCTTACCGGATATCCCACACTCACTGCATTCTACTGTACTTACTAGATTGAAGGCAATTTACCGAGTTCTAAGCTCTTACCGTACATACACTCATCAGTCTGTGCAGTCTGTTGTAACTGTAAAGATTCTTCACGTGTAATTGTTTTTTCTTTCCTTGTTCCCTACTCTAGTCATAGTGTATATATTGTTGTGATTACAATCTAGTAAATTAATTCAACAAAAATTTATTCCTTTGCTCTATCAATTTTTGCTTCAGTTTCCTGGTATCATCTTTTTCATCTTTTTTTAACTTGGTATCAGAGCCTTGTAATGGCTAATACCGAATCTAATATCAACACCCAATCAGCTCAACCCAAATCAAACACTCTGATATCTCCAATGCTGGGAGGAAATCAAACACCAATGTTTGGAATCAGCTATTCTCAAATGCCTCCGGTAAAATTTGATAGAAATAATTTCTTGCTGTGGAAAAATTTGGTTATGCCCATTATCAAGGGACATAACCTTGAAGGATTCATCACTGGAAAAATGATGTACCCAGCCGAGTTTCTTGCAACGCAGACCATAGGACCTAATGGTGTTACAGTAGAGATGACACCTAACATTGAATATGGAAAATGGATGTCCACAGATCAGCATCTAATGGGATGGTTATACTCTTCAATGATTGCAGAAATAGCTATGAGAGTAATGGGATATACAACCTCACGGAACCTCTGGAATGCTGTCCAAGAGAGTTTTGGGGTAATGAACAAATCTAGAGTCACTTTTCTCATAAATGAACTCCAAGGACAAGGAAAGGCCTGATGAGTATTGACCAATATTCGAACACAATCAAACAACTAGCAGACAACTTGGAAATTGCAAGGAAAAGCATCCCTCACGATGATCTTATCACACAAGTTCTTGAAGGACTTGATGAAGATTATACACCCATAGTAGTCCAAATCAACAGCAGGGAGTCTATTAGCTGGCATGAATTGCAATATGTCCTAATGACCTTTGAAAGTCGACTGGAGCACTTTAATTCTTTGAAAAACAACTTAGCCTTAGTTAACTTAAGCCAAATCTCAGCCAACTTTGTGCATAAACCCAATGCCAATAAAGGAGGCAGATTTAGCTTTGCTGGGAGAAACTATAACAGCAGGGAATTGGAAGAAGCAAGGGCAGATTCATCGGACAAAATGAATTAAAAGGGCCATGCCAAATCTATGGTTTGAATAACCACTCTACTGACAAGTGTTTTAATCGTCATAATGAAAGATATATGGGTGGAAGACCTAGTCAACATCCTATGAACAACTCCTCAAAGCCAACAGCATTTATAGCATCATCTAGCACTATTGCAGATGCATCTTGGTTCGTGGATTCTGGTGCCAGCAACCATGTCACTGCAGAAAAGAAGAACCCATCTGAGGCTCATGAGTATGGTGGTAATGAGAAATTGACTGTTGGTAATGGTAAAAAATTGCACATTTCACACATTGGTATCAATCATTTGTACACTTTAACTGATATATCTCTTGTTCTTAACAATGTGTTGCTGGTGCCTTCAATTAAGAAAAATCTTATAAGTGTGTCTCAGTTAACTTCAGATAACAATGTACTCATGGAATTTCATGCTAACTTATGTGTTGTGAAGGACAAAAGAACGAAATAAGTGTTGCTGGAAGGGAAGCTTAAAGATGGACTTTATCAAATTGAGTTGCCACATCAAAACAAAGAAGTCACCTATCAACAGTCAGCCAACTTCATACCAGCTTATTCCAATAAATTAAGTCCTACCACTTTTGTTGCTGAGTCAAAAGAGTCGAATGAGTCTAGGTTAAGGTAATGGAACATATGACTTAGACATCCCACCGTCACTGTGATGTCTCAAGTACTAAAGCTTTGTAATGAAAAATTTAGTACCAATGAAATTAGTCACTTTTGTGATGCTTGTCAACTTGGTAAATCCCACTCTTTACCTTTTAAATTGTCTGATTCACATGCTCTTGCTCCTTTAGATCTTATCCACTCAGACGTTTAGGGTCTTGTACCTACAATTTCTACCTCAAGATTTAAATACTACATCCTTTTCATAGATGACTACAGCAAACTCACATGGATTTATCCAATGAAAAACAAATCAGATGCTCTAAACCTATTCGTTCAATTCAAAAAATTTGTTGAAAATAAGTTTGATAGGAAGATTAAAACTCTTCAGACTGATTGGGGAGGTGGGTTCAGGGCTTTCTCTGACCTAGCTCTAAGTTCTGGAATTGATATGAGATTATCATGCCGTCACACTTCAGTTTAGAATGGAAGAGCTGAAAGAAAACAAAGACACATAACTGAAACAGGATTGACACTTCTTGCTCAAGCTAATATGCTATTACACTATTGGTGGGAAGCTTTTCAAACAGCCACTTTCCTGATCAATAGACTACCTACTCCTATTCTCAAAATGAAAGCACCATACCAGCTTCTAAGTAATGAACAAGTGGACTATAATTCACCTAAGACCTTTGGTTGTGCCTGCTTCCCCTGCCTAAGGCCATATCAGGAACATAAGTCTAGTTTCCACTCCATAAAGTGTGTCTTCATTGGCTTCAATAACTCTCACAAAGGGTACAAATGTTTAAGTCCAACAAGAAGAGTTTACATATCTAGACATGTAATCTTCAATGAAAAAGAATTCCCATTCCAGTAGCTTTTCTCAATAAAAGAAATACCTCACAAAATTCTGAAACCATTGTCCATTATCTACCTTTCTATTCACCTCAAAACTGCAGGTATGCTGGCTCAACTGATGAAGTCCACTCTGAAGCAACTCCAACAGCTGCACTTTACAATTCAGAACAACAAAACTTGGCTGAAAATACAATAGCTCAGGTAAATGAAATTACAGAAGCTGATAATGAAAGAGTCATTGTTCAAACTCAGGAGGAAACTTCTAGTGATCAAATAATTAAAGTTGGATTAAATGATGAAGGGTAGAAAAACCAAATAGTTCGACATCCTATAGTTACTAGAAGTAAGGCTGGAATGTTTAAGCCAAAAGTTTAGTCCACAGAATGCAGAGAATACAGTTTCAACCAAGATGAACTGGAACCTAACAATATTACTGAAGCATTGTCAAATAGAAACTGGAATGAAGCAATGAATGATGAGTATAGGGCACTAATGAGAAATGAAACTTGGGAGCTAGTACTACCTTTGATTGGTCAAAAAGTGATTGGAAGCAAATGGGTCTTCAGGGTTAAACATGACACTAAAGGCAGAACAGTGAAGCATAAAGCAAGACTAGTAGCAAAAGGGTTCTTGCAAACATCAGGTCTGGATTACCATGAAACTTTTAGTCCTGTCATAAGGCTTGCAACTCTAAGAATTGTACTCACTCTTGCCATCTCTAAGAACTGGAGCATCAAACAAATTGACATCAACAATACATTCTTAAACTGGAAACTTGAAGAGGAGGTCTACATGAAGCATCCTGAAGGTTTCATTGATCAAACAAAGCCTAATTTCGTCTGTAAACTCAAGAGAGCACTCTATGGACTTAAGCAAGCACCTAGATCATGGTATGAGAGACTGAAGAAAACACTCTTGGACTGGAGGTTTTCAAGATCAAAGGCTGACAATTCTCTATTCTTTTATATCAACCAGAATCAAGTAGCTTTTACCTTGGTATATGTTGATGATATAGTTGTTACAGGAAATGATCAGAAAGAACTGCAAGATTTCATTGAGAATTTGAATGCTACATTTGCCCTAAAGGACTTAGGTGAGATGCATCAGTTCTTGGGAATTGAAGTAAAAATGAAAGAGTCGGGGATGCATCTAACTCAAGTCAAGTACATTAGAGATCTGCTGAAAAGGTTCAAACTTGAACATGTTAAACCATGTGGAACACCTATGTCTGTAGGAAAGATCATCTCCAAAAGTGAAGGAAATGAAATGGCAGAACCTTCTCTTTATAGGAGTGCTATAGGTGGACTCTAATACTTGACTCACAGACGGCCTGATATAAGCTTTGCAGTCAATAAAATGAGCCAGTTCTTGCAAACACCAACAAATATTCATTGGAAGGCAGTAGAAAGAATATTCAGATATCTGAAGGGTACAATTGAACAAGGACTCTGGATACAAAGAACTGATGTAATACAACTTACCGATTTTGTTGATGCACACTGAGCATCATGCCCTGATGATAGAAGGTCTATAGCTACTTATTGCATCTACTTTGGAGACACATTGATAGCTTGGTCATCAAAGAAACAACATGTTGTAGCAGGTCCAACATAGAATCGAAATATATGGCATTAGCACAAGCTGCTGCTAAACTGACCTGGATTGAATCACTACTTAAGGAGATCAAGTTAGTTTGTGTTTCACCTCCAGTACTTTGGTGTGATAATCTTAGTCAAATGCTCTAGCTTCAAACCCAATTTACCACGCCAGAACCAAGCACATTAAGCTGGATATACACCTTATCAGAGACAAAGTTATTGAAGGAAAATTAAGTATTCAATACATTCTATCATCTGAACAAATAGCTGATCTTTTGACTAAACCTCTCTCCTAAACTAGATTCACCTTCTTGAGGGACAAGCTTGGTGTTAAGTAACAAACTCCAGCTTAAGAGGGAATGTTAAAACTCTCACATTACTGGATTCTATTGTTGATTATCGTATTTCTGCTAAGCATACAGGATATCCCATACTCACTGCATTCTACTGTACTTACCGAATTGAAGGCAACTTATCGGGTTCTAAGCTCTTCCCATAAATGCACTCACCGGTCTGTGCAGTCTGTTGTAACTGTAAAGATTCTTCACGTGTAATTGTTTTTTCTTTCCTTGTTCCCTACTCCAGTCATAGTGTATAAATTGCTATGATTACAATCTGGTAAATTAATTCAACAGAAATTTATTCATTTGCTCTATCAATTTTTGCTTCAGTTTCTTGGTTTCATCTTCTTCATCTTTTTTTAACTGGCGTGGGAATGCAACAAATCTCCTTGATTTGAGGATTGTCTGAAGAGCTTATGCCATAAACATATCCAGCAATTTGAGTGTGCAAATTAGCAATACATATGAGTTCTTCAAAATATTTTGAGGCATGATGTCCGTATATCTCATTTCCTCGATGTCTTCTAAGGTCACATAAATGTGATTCAAAGATGAAGATTTACGGCGAATATTACTCTAATGCTCTAATTAGTTTAGACCCATGTGCTATTTTCTCAAATGAACTTGAGGTAGTAACAATCGACTGATCTCCATCAACAATTATGGTCCTTGTATTGACACTTACTATCTGACTAGCGTCATTTTCCTATTTCTCAATCTCGACTATTTGTTGTCGCTGTTGCGATGTTGGAGAAATCTCAATCCCAAGAGTTTGCTAGCTTACACTCTCACCACATAGAAGAACAACTATATGGGGCATGATATTGGAATATAACAAGTTCAATGAGGATGATGACGATGATGATGACCCTACACCATCCCTAAACCTAGAATTGGTCTTGATTCTAATGGATCCATTTTGGTAAGAAAACATTCTATGGAATTGATTTTCTAAATATTCAGCATATTTAAAAGAAACTATAACATGGCCAATTATGTATCACTTATAATTGAGAGCCACCATTTTCATTCACCATTTTTATATGTCTATCCCATTTTAAATATGTCCCTATTAAAACTTTAAAATTTTAAAAATATATATATATATATTCATCCACATTACATTCCCACATTATCCTTATTAAATTTAGGGATAATTGCAGCAGCGGTAGCAAACCTTTCATTTAGTAGTAGACTTTGTCCAAACCTTTCATTTGCACCATTCACGATATCAAACCTTTCAAAAATTAGCACATGGGATCCAAATTGATGATTTCTATTACTTTGACCATTAGTTGACCAGACAATTAACCTTGACAATAATTTTTTACTAATTTTAAAAGATTAAAATGGTAACTTTAATTTTTTTATAATAAAATAAATCAAATCAATTAAAATTAGAAACCAAAAACCAAAATCAAAGCCAACACTAGGGATGGCAAAAAAGTTCGGCGACTCGGACGGCTCGGAAAAAGCCCGAGTCGGGCCCAGCTCCTGCTCGGTTCCACCAAGGAGTCGGCCCGTAAAAAATAATAATAATAATAATAATAAAACTTATCCAACACTTTTTATTTTACACCATAAATTATTGGAGATGGATGGTTTAAATTGAAACAAATGATCATAATTTGCTTAACCAACTTATTCTTCTCATCATGAAACAAATAAACTAATTATAAGTGACAATTTTATCTCATAATTTATCAGTTAGATTATTTTG